>JARGXX010000121.1:600000-857879 GCA_030374765.1 Agarophyton chilense
GACCCTGAATTACAGCGCCTGGAGACTCGAATCGATATCGCCAACGCGGCTCACGTCGAGCTCCTTCAGGAGGTTACTACCCTCCGCCTCAAGGTGGAGGACGCCCCGGTGCGGGGAGTCGCCGATGACCTTCGTACCCTGAGGAGGGGTGTGAACTCCTTTTTGGAAAGCTTTGGTACCCCTGGGGTCTTTATCCAGGAGTACCGGAGCCTCGTGGAGGAACACCGCGTGCAAGCAGAACGCTTCCGAGCTCGGCTGGACACCCTCGAGGCTATTATCCGTATGGATGGAGACACAGAAGCCTCGAAGGATAAACCCGACGTTTCGGAAGACGAAGAACAGCGCTTCGCTACACGGGACCGCCGCAAGTCCAAGAAGAGGGTTCACCTCCAAGAGGATTTATCGGATTCCGATCCCAATCGCTCGTCATCGAGTTCGTCCTACGAATCTTCGGATAGTGAAGATGAACGCCAGTCATCCCGGGCGACTCGGTCGAAGGCTACTTACACCTCTCAAGGTGCAATCCGTACCCGGAAGAAGGGTAGGAAACACCTTGGATTAAGGGAGCTGAAGCCGACGAATCCTCTCTATCGGAAGCTGCTATCGTACCGCTATTACCGGTTGGATAACCCTTCGGGAGATCGAACATCCCGCGGAACGAGTAAGGTCAAGGACTACATCAAAAGGCTGAGCACCACCCTACAGAAGAGGGAGTTCACAGGAACAGACCCAATTCTGGTGCTCGATTTCCTTGCGAGGTTCGTCCAGGAGGCTGACATCCTCGGTATGAGTGAAGCGCAAGCGTATCTTGCATTACCCTATTTCTTAAAGGGGATGGCTGAAGACCAGTTCAACTCCGTCCGTGGATCGTCCCGAGCCTCGGAAGGGGGAGTCACTTGCTGGCCCGAAGCGGTGCAGTACCTCTTGAGGTCATACGCTACTGGAAATGCGATTCAGGAAGCAATCCTTGCATTAAGAGATACGCGGCAGAAGCCGATGGAAACCGAAACGGTGTATTCAACTCGCTTGAATAAAGCGTTTCACCGATGCGGGAATGTATTCCCCGCCTACGAGAGATTCTCCATGTTTGTGGATGGTTTGGACCCCTCGATAAGGGCATTGGTTGCCCGACATCGGGAAGAGAAGCGCAAGCTGACCTACTTGGAATTGGTTCAGTACGCTCATGCTGAGGGGTATACTCTCCGTGCCCGGCAGAACCGAAAGAGTCGGCCGACACGTGCACTCCTCGCCGATGGAGGTAACTTGTCTTTGTCACTCGCAGGAGGCCCTGCCCCTATGGGGGTCAATGATAACATTCACTTCATGGGAAGTAACTCCGAATCTATGGGTACGTCTGAGTTGCCGTCAACATCCGCTCCGACTACGGATGAAGACCCTGCGCTCTATACCCACGGACGGAGGGTGCCAGCCGCATCGCTACCTTTTGCGAATACCGCTGCTCGGTTCTCTTGCCCCGGATGGAGGGATACAGCACCACCACGTCGCGTGGATTCACGTCCACAACCGAACCCGGCAGAGCTTATTTGCTATTTGTGATACCTCCGTGGTCACAAAGCACCAGACTGCACATTTCCCCTGCGAGAGGGTTCACGAATTATCGCTCAGTACGAGGCTCTGACCCCTGAGGAGAAAGCTCGAGTCCCGAGTAGGTCTTATGAGAAACAAAGGATACTCCGAGCTCACCTTGCTGACAGGGATACAGAACTTGTACCCACGAACGGGGAACAACCAGTCCTCTTCGAGGCAGATGCACCGAATTCGGTGGGGTCCGCTTCGAAAAACTAAACTTGGGAGTCTCCCCTGCGGGAGGGGCGTCTTCTAAGCCGGAGTTGAAAACGCCCGAGGCGCTCCAGCTTCGCTCCCCAGCTGTGACTATCCTTTCAAGGAAGACGGCTGACACCGACGTTAACTCGGGATACTTTAGTGTCCTCCGTCGCCCGTGGATACGGTCCCACAATCTCCGTATTCCGGATCGAGTTATGGTAATGGCCAAGCGGAATTATAAAGCATTCGCCGACTTCAGCCTGTCCAACCAGTTTATGGTTCGTCAAATATCTGTCCTGGATACAGGAGCCGCTCCTAACTTAATTCAGGTGGAATTGTTACCCCCGCTGCTCCGGGTCCAAGTTCGTACCGGTCCACGTTTGGATATCGCCGATGCGAACAACAACCCGCTACGGACACTGGGTACAATTTCCCTCATGGTGAGGTTAGGCTCCTATCTCGTTCAACTGGAGTTAGTTGTATGCAAGTCACTTGCAGCACCAGTCATACTGGGTTGTGACTTTTGCGACCGCTTCGTGGAAGCCATCCGTCCTCGGAATAGAACTGTGGAACTCGAAGACGGGTATACGATCCCAATCGTTCGTAAACCCTTACAGGGAGCAGCGCGAACACGCGTTCCTCTCCCCGTCGCGCAGGAATCTGTGAAGAAGGACCCGGTGTCTACACGGGTAAAGGTTGCGAAGTCAGTGGCTATCCCCCCAGAAACCCAGGCTTGGGTCACAGTTGATACCAAGCAAATTGGTGTGCATGTGGTACAACCGAACCCGTCTCTGTATACGCGGCGTCAACTCACCCTTGCGAATGGGGTTGTCTCCGTGGAACCGGATAAACCTTTCAAGGTTTTGGTAGCCAACTTTGGAAAGACAACGCAGCATTTGGTCAAACACCAGATCCTGGGTTCTGTTCTTCCACACCCGCATGCGGTCGTACCTACAAAGATCTCTATCGCAGAGGTCCTTGGTGTGGCGGACCCTAAGGAGGGGGAGGACACTGCCGAAATCGCGGAAGACGGTGAGCATACGACTGCAGCTCCACACGCTGAACAATTTAAACCTCAGAAGGTTACGGCCCCTATCACAGGAGCAGACCAGACGGATCCTGTTCAGGAATTGGAAAAATGGGATCTCAACCATGTACCCGCATCTCATCGGGAGAAGCTGAGGCACATGCTTCGTGAATTTACCCCCATGTGGGATGGTTCCCTTGGAACTATTGGGATTACAGAACACCGCATCGACTTGTTACCGAACACTCGGCCTATTGCCCAACACCCTTACAGGGCTGGATCGAAAGCTCGGGAAGAGGAGAAATCTCAGGTGGAGAAGATGCTTAAAGCGGGCGTAATTGAACCTGCCCAGTCCGCTTGGGCCTCACCAGTGGTGTTAGTTCCGAAACCGGATGGATCGTGGCGTTTCTGCATCGATTACAGACGCCTGAACGAGGTAACCATTAAGGATGTGTACCCGATCCCTCGGATGGACGAATACATCGACTCCCTTGGGAGCGCTACTGTTTTCTCTACCCTCGACGCCAATTCGGGCTACTGGCAAGTCCCTATTAGGGAGGAAGATCGAGACAAAACGGCGTTCGTGTGTCATCAAGGACTTTTCCGATTCCGGAGGATGCCTTTTGGGTTGCCAAATGCCCCCGCAACGTTTCAACGGGCGATAGACATTCTGTTGGCTCCCTTCAAGTGGAGGACGGGTCTAGTGTATTTAGACGACATTATTGTCTTCTCCAACAACCTGGATGACCACCTCGAACACGTCAGGGACGTAATGAAGATACTCCGCGACGCGGGAATCACCTTGAAACTCAAGAAGTGCGAGTTTTTCACCGATTCGGTTAAGTATCTGGGTCATATCATCCGTCCCGGACAGCTTTCAATCGATGAAGTACGAGTTAAATCCTTGAAGGAAGAAAAACACTCGAAAACTCAAACGGAGTTGCGATCCTTCTTAGGTCTGTGTAACGTGTATCGCCGATTCGTCCCGAACTTTGCGGATATTGCCACCCCCCTCAACAGGCTCCTGACGAAGGGACAACCAGTTGAACTGGAACCTTTTGGCGACGCGGAAGCGTCTGCCTTCACGGCACTGGTGAATGCCGTAACATCACCGCCAATCCTGGCTCTACCCAATCCTGGGCTCCCTTACGAAGTGGACACCGATGCTAGTGCAAACCAAGTAGGTTGTGCACTGTTCCAATCCTCTGAGGATGGTGAACGTCACCCTATTGGGTACTGGTCACGTTCCCTGAATGTCCATGAAAGGAACTACTCGGTCTCCGAGAAAGAATGTTTAGCCGTTGTGTGGGCCTTAGCTACACTTCGCCCCTATCTGATGGGTACTCGTTTCAAAGTCCATACGGACCACGTATGCTTGCGTTGGCTCCTGGAGATCTCCGAACCCTCGGGCCGCCTTATGCACTGGCGTCTCCGACTGTCGGAATTCGACTTTGAGATCCTGTACAAGAAAGGGAAGCTGAACACTCAGGCTGATGCACTATCCCGCTTGGGAACCACAGCGGAAACGGAACCCTACGAGGACGATGACATCCCATGCTTTATGGTATCGGACTTCGAGGGAGGAGCTCAACCGCTGACGGATGACGTTTGTGACGATATACTCGTCAACGAGAGTCTGGATTCGCCGACCGGCTCTTTTATACCTATCTCTCCAGAGAAGATGATACGCGAGCAACAGATCGACCCATTCTGTACACGGATTCGGGCTCGCCTCAACGGAGGATTTCAGTTACCTTTCGAGGACAACGATCAGGGTTACCTAATCAGGACCGTTGGACCTCGCCCGAGGATAGTGGTGCCGCACGCCCTACAACAGAGGGTATTACACCTCACTCACTATGTGAAGGTTGGCGCCCACCCCGGGGGAAGAAAACTGTACCTCATGTTGAGAAGGGACTTTTACTGGCCGGCAATGGCATTCGATTGTTACGCCGTCAGACGGGCCTGCGCCAATTGCGCCAAGAATGACGTCAAAATTCAGAAGCACTCTAAGAAGTTGACGCTGTTCCCGGCACGGGCTCCACTCGAATTCGTGGCCATAGACATCCTAGGGGAGTTTATCAGGACGCCCCGAGGTCATCGGTATCTGCTTGTCATTTCTGACAGATTCTCTAAGCTAACGAGAACTGTGCCGCTGAAGCGGATCACCGCCGCTACCGTCGCGCAAACATTCGTGACCCATTCGGTGTTCGTATATGGACCGCCGGTGCAGTTGTTATCCGACAACGGAGGGCAATTCGCATCAAAGTTCTTTCAGGATGTATGTCGAATCCTTGATATAAGGAATTTATTTGTTACTACGTATCACCCTCAGGGGAATGGCCAGGTGGAGAGGTTTAACCGCACGATACTCAACGCTTTGAGATCGTATGTTGCGGATCACCCCAAAAATTGGGACTTGTACACAGACGCTATCACGTATGCATACAACACCCAGGTACATCGGGTTACATCTTTATCCCCATTCGAACTGGTACTGTCGAGGACACCGCCGCCGGTCTCCATCGAGGCTCAACCGACGCTGTCGACGTACCCGTCACCGGGACTGTACCGAGAAGCCTGGAAGGAGTGGCTTACGAAGATGGTGCCGATAGCCCGGAAAGCAATGGACAAAGCTCAACGCGCTTACAAGAAGGACTTTGACAATCGGGTTCGTAAACCTCTACCTCAGGTGGAGCCCGACGACTTCGTCTTCCTTCGAAAGGAATACTAAAATCCTGAAAAGGAACGTAGGCACAAGCTTTCGCCAATTGTGGACGGACCCTATCGTGTGGTTTCTGTAGACCCGGACAAGGTGGTATTGGATATCGCTAACCGCTACGAACGGATCTCCAGGGACCGCATCACACGAGCGCCTAACCCAAATGTGGAAGTGGTGTCGGCACCAACGCCCTCCACAGGGGATGATTCAACGGAAGTTAACCCGTCAAGCGGAGATTCGAACACCCGCCCCGTTATACTTCCGCACCAGGAACGTGGTTTAACCGACCTACCGGAAACTTCGGATACTCCCGAACCTGGGCCCGCTCCCCCAAGGGCCCAGCCAACGAACTCTTACAGAGTTACTCCCCCACCGGAGGTAGTCAAGCCTCCTGGCTCTCCGCCTAAGGAGGGGGAGGAGGACTTAGTTCCTTCGCAGGACGATGTTTCGGCGTCAGCCAGTCGCCCTAACAGAGAATCTAGTTCTCACAGTGAGACGACGAGCCCGACCGAGCCGGCGACAGAGTAGTCACAACCCCAGCGTATGGGTAGCGACATCACCGCCGACCCAGCCGAGCACGACGTCAGAAAAGATGACGAAAATCCGCCTAGGGAGAGTGGTGTGGAGAACTCCGCACCCAGAACGCCTACAGAGCCGACGAGCACCCGCCGCCGCGGAAGAGACACTGAGGTGTCGCACACTCAAACCCCGCTTTCTCGGGAACGAGCTGTGTAAGCGGACCCGCACGGGGAAGATCTCGACGACAAGGTTGACAAAAATTGGCTCTCCATTATGGAATGGGAATAGGAACTCCTATGGAGACACCGGAACCCTCAGGAATGGGAAAGAAATGAGTGAGAACCGTCGGGGACAGCTCAGGAGAGTGCTAGAGCGTGCCTAAAGCGCCACCTCATATCCCCTTGCGGAGTGGCAACCGGCGCCCGCGCATTTATGTGGCCCACGTCGAATGGCACCGAGCCAATCAAAAGGCTCTGACGACCAACCGTCGCGCAAACCGCCTCCGTCGCACGGCGCGTTGCACCAGAGCAACCTTCGTCCCCGTAGCTCGGGTTGACGTTGAAGTCTTACCCCACTGAGACTGGAGACGCTACCGCGTCGCAGTTTCTCAACCGTCACGGAATCTAAGAAGACCGTTGTTATCGGAAAGATCTCAGCTTTAAGAAGAACTCAGAAGTGGGCCGTTTTGACTCCGTAAACGGAAGTTACAACGTCGCCCACAAGCCACTCGGCGCCGTTTGGACGAAGTGCTGAGACCCGCTCGCAAAACGGAAAAGAACCCACCGGGGTGTTTCTAGACCCTACGTTGACACCCTCAAGGGAACTAGAGCGTTCCAAGATGGAAGAGAAGCCCGAACAGGGAAAAGTGTACCTGCAGGAATTCGTTATCGAGCGCATCGTGCGTCACATCTACACCCCCGAGGGAGAAGTTCGCTACCAAGTCCGATGGTACGGATTCTCGCCTGATGAAGATACAGTGGAACCCATTGAGCATCTTCCGAGGTCTAAGGTTTTATCCTATCACCAACGCGCTCGGGTAACCTTGCCTCCAAATCTGGATCGTGCCCAAGTCGGGTAAACCACCACGGGAACTGTGTGGATGCGACCTCGAAGTGAGGAAGATGCTGGACCTCTGAAGAGGAATTTAGGAGAGTATCCCGAAGAACACGTATTGAGATGGAATGCTTACTGGCCCCCGGCCTAGCGCCGTTAACCGATGAACACAACACCGGTTATTGGGACAGTTTATAATGAAAAAGAAAAAGAAGACGCACGAAGTGGAGAAGAAGATTAAGAAGAAGATTGGACCCTTGGAAGGGAAGAAGATGAAGAAGAAGATGAAGAAGATCCTAAGAAGGAAGAAGAAGAGAAGTAGAAGTTAAGATCCTAGGAAGGAAGAAGAAAGGAACTTATGCAAATATCAGAAGTTTACTATTGTCGCCAAGCTATGGACTCCACAAGTGCCCGAAGGCGGAACTACGGAAAGCCCGAGGAGGGACCCGCCCCACCGTTGGGATTCTGACCTTGATGGTACGCCGAGGCGAAAGCCAACATCTGGCTCACATCCGTCATACCCGGGGGAATCGGAATGCCTGCGTTTACGAGGCCTTGTCGCACACTATCCGCTTGCGGAGTGGCAACCGGCGCCTGCGCAAGGGTGTTCACATCCCACCCGGGGGGAGCAGATGAACCGCCATCGGATGCATTCGCCGCCACAGCTGAGGTCGTTCCCACTGGTTGGAATGGTGCAGATGGCTCCACAGGGAGTACTCCACTAGGAGCTGGCACTTCTTTATCCAACGCTGGATCGTCCAGGTCTACTGGAGACTCGTACTCGTAATCGTCGGTATAAATGAACCCCGTCGGGTGTCCAACCGGCATCGGTCGAGGCGAGTCAATCAGCGCCCGTGCTTGCGCCGCGCTGATGCGAACCCCTTCGAAGGGATTGTAATAGACCCAGTTACCGGAGCCCGGATCGTACCGGCCAGGAGACTTTTCTCGCGCGGATCCCTCCCCTGCGGGCTGATTTGCCACTGGAACTCGATCCCATTGGGTGTTGTCGATCACGTCCAAGATTTGATACAGGTCCTGCACGTTGCTGGCCGAACCCAACGCTGGGACAAGGTCGATTTGACGCATGATGGTCCTTAGCATCGGAGGAATATACCAGATACGTAAATGGTCATGAGCATCCCAGAGGAGGTGCGCCGCTACGCGGGCTGCTCACTCGGCTGCAACGAGGGCCCAGTATCCCGAGTTCTGGTCGTGCATCAAACGAGACCCGATATAGTAGATACATGGGAGCAGTTCAGCAAAGCACCCTCGGGGGACCTCGACCTTACTCCACCAAGCTGGAAGAGGCACGAATCGCCCAACCTTCGCCGTGTTACGGATACGCTCCAGTTCCACGTGAGGATACGGGACAAGGAACCCGAAACGGGAGCGCGAGCGGCGCTCGAAGCGCAGGCGTCGATCGAACCCATACTGGGTAAACTGCCGCTGAAGGTACCTGAATTCAGCCCGAAGGATGGGACGGCTCCATTGGAGCATATCTTCTCGGAGAGGAAAACCCGGTCCGCAGAACTCGGCTTCGGGAAAGGCTGCCAGGTTATCCCCGTAGGAGACCTTACCGTACGTGCGGTAATAGGCGACATCGAACCCGTACTCCGGGGGAACCAGATGGTCAAAGCGTGACCTCTCCAATCGCTGGTAGGCCAGAGCCGCCATCGATGCGCGCGCCTTGTCCAGGGACTCCCCGCGACTGCGGTATAGATACTGAGGCTCTATAGCTACCTGCGCCCTCCAATCGGGAGAACGTACAACCTCAACAGGTAGGCCACCCGGCAATAGGCCGTCCTCCACGTAGGAGTCGATGAGCTCATCGTCGCGAACCGCTGTCGGATTGAACCACGGAGCGCGGGAATATATCACCGGATCGGTAAGGGGACTCCACCTTCGAAAGGATTCGTTTGAGATCCAACCTCTGGAGTTTGCTACCAAGGGCATCGCATGAGCGGAGTTCTACGCCATCGCAGTGATGTCCAAATCCTCCTGAGGATGTCGGTTGCCCGCCGAGGTGGAAGGTTCGGTACCTGACGGAGCCGCATCCAAACCGGAGAAATATCCACCCTGCCGGGGAGCTTCGTTGTCCGCCGGCGCGGAGGCCGACGGCCCCGAGAGTTGGTTGATGACGTATGGGTTCATTCCCTTGAGAGGGCTAGTCGAAACCGCTGTTGCGAGAAGTTGCTTATTGCCGAAAGTCGGAGGAGTAGAAGAAAGTTGTACCGATGTGCCGGTTTTGTGGGGATCCTCAGAAGTGGTGAAGGACCCCATTGGGAGATTAGTATGTATAGTGATCGGAAAGTTAGACACCCGCGGCTCGGAATGTTCTTCCTCGTCTTAAGGAGGGGGAGATGTAGAGCAACGCCCAGTTAGGGGATACTTGAAGATGCAACTCACAGAATGAGGATTGAACCCTCCGAGGGTTATGATTATGATCGCCTCTATGGTGTGCTGAGGTGGCACTGTTTTCTGGTTATATTTCGCCTATAAGGGAAAATTCGGATGGCCCATGGTTGGATTGACCCCGTGATACACGTGGCTTAATTTTGGCACCGAATTTCGGATATTTGTTAGAACGTTGGATTTTTGGGCCCTGGCAGTGGGATCTCCACGTGTATGGCCCTGAGCAGGTGTGCACTACTGTAGAGTCTAGTTAGTGGGCCCTACTTAGGGAGACGAAATCTGACAGTCCAAGCTCAGAGTAAATGACAACCAAGGTTGGTCTTCGATACTTTTAGAGGTTCTTCGTCGCCATCGTTTCGGTCTTACAACCCGGAACGGGCTCTGGTTAGCAACGCCTGCGTAGGGACACGACTCCACTTGGAGAGTGCCCACGTTTGGGTTCCGTGCAACCAGCCCCTTGGGACCGCTCAGACGACCTGCGTGCACGATACCCCGTGGGGGTTCTGCTTACTTGTTGCGTGCTTTTTGTGTTTCCTTTCGAGGACAGGTTTTCGCCCCTGTATTGGGTTTCTTTTGTTGTTTCGCCCTTTTTCTGATTCTCGGGTCCGGTGCCTGTTAGTGCCCGACCCTCGCACCGTTTTTCCTCTTCGCCGGATTTTCCCTCATTCTTTGGGATACCCATACCCATTCCCGATCCAACGGTTTCTACCCCTCACCTCCGTCGGTACTGCCGGAATCTCCCGTGGGAGTTACACCCCACACTACGGGTGGAACGGAGGGCTCTGTCTCTGAGTCTGCCTCCCCCAGGGAGCAAGGCTTCGAACACCTTGAGAGCACTTCCCGTCGCCGGGTTTTGCTCCACAATGTATTAGAACGTACCACAATCAACTATCGCACACCACTTTCGTCAGATCTGAAGCTTTCTGCTTTTGTCACGTACGCCGGTGGTGGAACTCGCAATAAAAGCATATAACAACTGGGTATCGGTGCAAAATCCGTGTCCTTCGCCGTTCGCAAGGTTTCTAATGCGATCTGTAAAGCGTTTGTGGCGAATCTGTCTTTCCCTGCTGGTGAACAGGGCATTGCACAGGTTGTAGACGGATGTTCTCATGTGGGGAGGATACTGTATTGCACTGGGTACATTGATAGAACACATTTGATATAGTTGAGCTGTTCATTGGAACAGTTCTACGAGTATAAATGTTACAAAGGATACCCCATTGTGGTAACTTTAGCGATTTCAAGTGCAAATCGTAGGTTCCTTTACGCCTATATCGAAAGACCTCGTGTTCTTGGAGACTCATCCATCTATAACAGTGTTTCCTTGAAGCGCATTATGGACAGTATTCTATGGGTTAGTTCTCATATTCCCAACCTTATTGTAGTATAGTGTGAAGGAAAATGCCGTTCAAGGACTTAGAGATTTTGCTCGCTTGAGGACTAGCTTGGTCTATGACAAGCTATATCGCTTTTCCGTGCCGACGGCCTGTTAGGACCGGAAGTGCACACTGATGGAACACGTGGACTGCACGGATGCCGACGCTCGAGTGCGAGGCGTGCCACACGTGGCCCGGACTCTACCTAATGGTTAGGATTGTTTAATAATTTTTAGTATTTATTTGGCTACGCTATTGCTATTTAGTGTCTATTTTTCGGGCGTGCGCCCACTGTCAGGGGCCGCGCGCCACACTACTTAGAAGGTTGAGCACTGCTCTCCAGTAAAGATCCTCTTGGGAGATCCCAAGGAGGGAGTCTTGGCTCTGAACTTTTCGCCTTCGGCGCGTCTTCACCGCATACTGCGTGAGCGCCCGTCGCACGTTAGCTCATACACCCCTCTGTCGACCAGAGTGCTACCACCACCGTGGGTTCATATTTAATCGCCGACACTTGTCGTAGTCTCGCCCCTGTATAGCGTTTCGCCCCCGTTTTCCTCTTGTTCTCCTTTTTGGCTCTCGTGAGTGGCCGCCTCACTCACCCCGCCCGCCCCTTCAAACGAGTGTTTCCTCGCTCCTTCTCCGACAATCGCCGTGGTACCGCTCCGCCTAGGATTGGTCAAACCCCGGACTGTGCCGTGCTCACCTAAACACTCTAGGTATATCCCGCCGGATTGGCTTCGGTCTTACACCCGACTCCGTCGTGCGTTTACAGAGTGGCTCTGTTTCTGTGCTCCGTTGGGACGCGTCTCCTCCGCCTGAGGCGTGTCTCTCAAGAGAGGAAGATCCCGAACATCTTCTTCGTGTCTCCGCTCCAATTGTTGTCCTACAAACTGGTCTCCCGACTTAGAAGTTTGAGTCGGACACACTAAGTCACGGTTAATCGAAAAGAGGACTCACAAACTGAGGTTGATCTCAGTTGCCCTCTTTGAGGAAGTTTCCTGGCTCCACCAGCCGATCGGGTTTGGATACTCACGTGTAACAGATTCTGATCTCATGTCGTCCAAAGACCGTCCGAGGACGCGGAATCAAACCGGTGCACCGGAATCCTCGCAACCATCCCGTATCCCGGTCCGTTCACGGTCTCATACCGGTAGATCGACTGTTGTGCCAGGTGGAAGGACCTCGAGACCTCCTGTCTCTGATTCGACACCCCCAGCAAGTGGAGCAGGACCGGCGTCTGTCGCCGCCCAGATGCTCTCCCCTGCTGGGGACGTCACTCTCCATCCCAGCTTTGCAGCTGTGGAAGAGCAACTCCGCTCTATGCGGGAAGCTCAAGTCATCCTTGCAGAGGAGTTCGATTCCCTTCGCAAGAAGGTAAATGACACTGCTACGCAGGATTTTTCTGAGGACCTCCGTGTCCTCCGTGCGGATGTGGACTCGATTCTAGAGTCCCTTGGTGGACCCTCGGCCTAGTTCAAGGACGACGCGGACAAGTTCTCGCGCGTCCGAAGCCGTTTCGAGACGTTGGAACAAACCCTAATGTCGGGGGACGATCCGACCGAGTCGGTTGCAGTATCCCACAAGGAAAGTAAGGAAAAGAACCGCCAGGTTCGAAAGAAGCGAAGGAACACGGATACCGAACCGTCAGACTCCTCATCCTCGGAGTTCGACTCTTCCGATTCATCGGTTGAAGTAGCTCGCCGTGAGCGTTCCTCACGCTCTAAGCGGTCAACAGCCACCCATGGTGTGATCCGCGCCCGCACGAAAGGAAGGAAGCACACAGGTTTGAAGGAGCTGAAACCGACCAATCCGCTCTTTAAAAAGCTCTTATTATACCGGTACTACCGTTTGGAGGACTCCACTTTGGATCCTACACCCCGTGGTACGGGAAGAGTGAAGGACTGCATTAAGCGAATGCAGCTCTCACTACGAAACCAGTTGTTTTCGGGAGAAGACCCAATATTGGTGTTGGATTTCTTGGCACGCTTTGTCGAGGAAGCTGACATGCTTGGAATGATCGAGGGACAGGCCTACATTGCCTTACCGTACTTTTTATGTGGGCTTGCAGAAGACCAGTATCACTCTGTCATAGGTACATCACGCGCCTCCGAAGGAGGGGTCACATGCTGGCCTGAAGCAGTTCAGTATCTCCTGAGGTCGTATGCTACTAACTACGCCATTCAGCAGGCTATATGCGCCCTGAATGACACTCGCCAACGGCCAGGCGAGTCGGAAACCGATTATTGGTCGCGCCTTAACAAGGCCTTCCACCGCTGTGGCAATGATCACCCCACTGAAGAGCGTTGTACCATTTTTTTCGATGCTTTGGACCCGGCGATCCAGACTCTTGTTGCTCGACGTCGAGAAGATAGACCTAAAGCCACGTATTTGGAAGTATTGCAGTTCGCTCGCGCCGAAGGTGAAGCCCTGCGCGCACGCACTCCTTGATCCAGGGTTAGGTCTGCAAAAGCGCTGATGCTACAACCGGGTACCCCGTCAGCTTCGATGATCGACGAACAGGCCTCTCGAAAGGATTATGATAACGTGCAGCTAGCCCATAGCGACGTTATTTCCATCCCGACAACGGAGTTACCCTCAACCTTGGACGAGTCACAATACGTGATTGAGGATGACGCGCTACTCTATGCAGATAATGGTCGCGTTCGTGCGCCACGCGTCCCACACGAGAGTGTTAATGTCCACTTTTCGCGTCCTGGTTGGATAGATACCCACCCCGCGGTGAAGTTCGCCGAGCCTCGCCCCCCAACACCGGCTTCTGGTCTGATTTGTGTTCTCTGCTACAAACCAGGTCATAATTCTCCACAATGTGTGTTGTCTCTCCGAGAACGGGCACAAGTCGTAGTCAATTAAGAGGCCCTATCCCCGAAGGACAAAGCAGCTGTCCCGATTGCATCGTATATCCGTGCTCGAACGGATGTTCTGCGTCACGTGTCGCTTCCCCGAGCTCGGGTCGTACCTGCACTGGATTTCCGTGTCACCGACGTGGTCGGTCACCCCACCGCTTCTGCGGTACCTTCTGGACCTGATGCCCCGGCGTTGCCTGCTCAGCGTCCTGAGCAGCCGCCTCCGGCGCAGCAGGCCAAGAAAAACTAGATGTGGGAGTCTCCTTTCAAGGAGGGGCACCCTCAGAGTCGAGGTCGACGGCGCCCGAGGAGTTCAAGCCTCGCTCCCCGGTCAAAATCCTTTCAAGGAAAGAGGCCGTCAATGACGTGAACTCGGAACACTTTTTTGTTCGGCGTCGTCCGTGGAAACGTGTTTCCCATAACCGGTTCCCGGATAGAGTTCTGGTGATGGCCAAAACAAATTACAAGGTCTATGCTGACCTTGGCCTTTCACCCCAGTTTATTGTGCGACACCTTACCGTCTTAGACACCGGTGCCGGTCCGACCTTTGTCGCGGAGGAAGTGTTACCGCCTGCTTTGCAGTCTAGGATCCGCCGCGACCACGTCCCGGAGGTCGCTGACGTGAACAACAAATCGTTGGATACGGTGGGGTTCATATAATTGATAGTCCGCGTTGGCACTCGCGTGGTGAAACTCGACTTCGTCGTATGTCGGAAACTAGCCGCCCCAGTCATCTATGGTTGCGACTTTTGCGACTGCTTCGTCGAAGCGATCTTCCCCCGCCAACGGCGTGTCGAGATGGAGGATGGATCGTTCACTCCGATCGTTCGTCGTCCGCTTAAGCGTACCACGAAGAACCATGTCCTGCTACCGGCAGCACAGGAACCTGGACCGGATAACCGTGAATCTAATGATCTCCTGGTCGCAGCGTCGTTGTGCGTCCCGCCTGAGTCCCAAATGATGGTGAAAGTAACCTCCCGTCAACCCTGACTCCGGGTCTTTCAACCATTGCCGTCATTGTATGACAGGCACAGCCTCGCAATTGCGAATGGAATCGTCCATGTGGAGCCAGACCAACCGTTTCACGTGCTGATCGCCAATCTAGGGACTGTACCCCAGTATCTGGTGAAGAACGAAGTGATAGGGTCCGTCATGCCGCACCCCATCGCTATGGTGCCGACAAAGCTGACCGCAGCTGACGTTCTCGGACTCGTTCACTCTAAGGAGGGGGACAGCCCGGAACCCGTTTCATCGCCGGTACCCGGGGTTCAACCTGTAACATCAGGGACGCAGCCCGTTTCAACGAGTGGTGACCGCCCCTATCCAGTCCAAGAGCTCGAGGACCTGGATCTCAGCCACGTCCCGGAGTTATACCGCCATCGATTGCGAGAACTTTTAAGGGACCTCACCACTATGTGGGACGGCTCCCTTGGTGAGATTGCCACTACGGAACACCGGATTGATTTGCTACCGGACACTCGACCCATCTCTCAGCACCCATACCGTGCCGGACCCGCCGCACGCGCGGAACAACAGGCACAAGTGGATAAAATGCTTCGAGCAGGAGTCATTGAACCGACTTAGTCGCCGTGGGCTTTTCCAGTAGTACTGGCTCCAAAGCATGATGGTTCCTGGAGGTTTTGGGTCGACTACCGTCGGTTAAATGCCGTCACCGTCAAGGACGTGTATCCATTTCCAAGAATGGACGAGTACATTGACTCGCTGGGCACCGCCACCGTCTTTACAACCCTAGACGCGAATTGGGGATACTGGAAAGTTCCGGTAAGGAAGCAAGACCAGGATAAAACCGCTTTCGCGTGTCACTCCGGTCTCTACCGTTTCAAACGGATGTCTTTTGGTCTAACCAACGCCCCCGCTACTTTCCAGCGAACCATCGACATTCTTTTGGCCCGCTTCAAATGGCGTACCTGCCTGGTCTACCTGGATGACATAATCGTCTTCTCAGATAATCTGGACAAACATCTCACTCATGTGAGGGATATCATGACCACGCTTCAAGATGCGGGTGTCACTCTTAAGTTGAATAAATGTGACTTCTTCACGAACACCGTGAAGTATCTCGGCCATTTTATCTGTCCAGGACGTGTTACAATCGAGGAGACTCGTGTTAAGTCACTCAAAGAGGCTAAAGAACCGCGAACACAAACAGAGCTTCGTTCCTTTCCGGGACTCGCGAATGTCTACCCACGATTCATCCCGCACTTTTCGGACAAGGCTGCACCGTAAAAGCGCTTTCGCGGAAAGGCCAACCACCAAAACTGGACCCCTTCACCCCCGTTCAATCGGAATCTTTCAACTCTCTTAAGGATTCTGTCGTCTCCGCCCCGATCCTCTCGTTACCCAAGCCTGGAAAGCCCTTCACCGTAGCTACGGACGCCAGCGACTACCAAGTAGGTAGTGCCCTGTTTCAAACTGCACCCAACGGGGAAAGACGCCCCGTAGGGTACTGGTCCCGATCGCTAAATGTCCACGAGAAGAATTACTCCGTCTCGGAGAAGGAATACCTTGCCGTAGTGTGGGCATTACAAACGTTGCGCTCCTATCTCATGGATAATCATTTCACCGTTTTTACGGACCACGCATCACTTCGATGGCTACTATCCATCTCGGAGCCTTCAGGCCGCTTGATGAGTTGGCGTCTCCGTCTAGCAAAATTTGACTTTGACGTGCAGTACCGGAAAGGATCGTGCAACACCCAAGGCGATGCTCTCTCCCGCCTGGTCACTACTGGCGAAGCACTACCCGTCAAAGACGATGAAATGCCTTGCTTTGCAGTGAATGGCGACGACGCTACCATCGAGGACGAGGAACGAGACTCTGAGTCTTCAGATTCCGGTTCGGAATTGGACGTCTTTCTTCTCTGGGCAGATTCCGAGAAACCCTTAAAAGGGAACTTCGTGGCTATTACTCCAGAGGAGATGAAACGGGAGCAATTCGCTGACCCGTTCTGCGCGAAAGTCCGCGCTTAACTCAATGGAGGAGGTACTCTTCCCTTTCAGGTGAATGACGCCGGATACCTTGTACGGACCGTCGGATCGCACCTGTAGTATTCTACTCTGTCGGGGAATCCGATATGTTGGTTTTTCGCGAAGTCGCGGTTGGAACTCATAAGTGAGTGATGTCATCAAACTTGTGATATGAAAGGGCACACCGCTTAGGATGCCAGGAGGCAGGGTATATTGTTGGAACACGTGGTATCACGAGTGGAGTGGCTTGCAACGGCGCATGTAGTGGCGATCCACGTGGCTGGTTTTACTACCCTTTGTAGGTAGACGTCCATTAGGGACTGTACCCATACTTGGCTAAGTGGCTGACCACTGGGTATTATTTACGTACTATTTGGGCACTCACCCTGGCACACAGTATATAATGTACCAGAGGTGAGTGCCGACTCCAAGTAAAGGCGACAACATGGGCATCATGACTATTCTGTTCCTCGCTTAGGATTCCTTAACCGGAGATCCAGGCGAGCTATAATAGATAGTCAGCCCCCAACCACTTCACGAGCCGTCTCGTACCTACGTTCCATCAACGTTTTACAGTTGCACTATTCACCCTCGCTGGCGAGTAGTGGCCTTACACCCCACTTCCAGCTCGCTGGTGTTGTAGCTCTACCACCCCTTTTCCTTCGC
This sequence comes from Agarophyton chilense, assembly GCA_030374765.1. Taxonomy (NCBI): domain Eukaryota; phylum Rhodophyta; class Florideophyceae; order Gracilariales; family Gracilariaceae; genus Agarophyton; species Agarophyton chilense. The sequence continues at coordinate 617,412 of JARGXX010000121.1, forward strand.
CGCAAGCGACTCATCGGCAGTCCGAACGCTGTCGCAGGTGTCTCCTCTCTCCGTTAGAGCGGATACTACAGCACCCACAAATCGTGGAACCACATAACCTCCAGTCGAGAGTCTTGCGGCTGTCGCACTACTCCAAACTCAGTGGCCACGTTGGGGGACGGAAACTTTACCTCACCCTACCCCGTAAGTTCTACTTGCCTGCCATAGCAGTGGACTGTTACACAACGGTGCGGTTTTGTACCGATTGCGCTCGGAACCGTGTCAAACTCCGCCTTCATGCGACGAAGTTGAAGCTGTTTCCAGCTCGCGCTCCATTGGAGTTTGTGGCCATCGATATACTCAGTCCCTTCCTCACCACTAAGCGGAATTACAAGTTCTTACTCGTAATTACGGATCGCTTCTCCAAGCTGGTCCGGACCGTATCGTTACTGAAGATCTCTGCTATGAGCGTGGCTCAAGCCTTCGTCCTACACTGGGTCTTCGTCTACGGTCCACCGGTCAACCTCCTCTCCGATAACGGGAGACAGTTCGCCTCTCGTTTCTTCGAGGATGTGTGTGGCATCTTGGACATTAAGAACCTGTTCACGACCACTTACCACCCCCAAACTAATGGGCAGGCTCAACGGTTCAACCGGACATTACTTGCGACGCTCCGTTCATACGTTGCAGACCACCCTAAAGATTGGTACTTGTTCACTGATGCGCTCACCTTTGCGTACAATACGCAGGTGTACAGGACAACTGGATTAACGCCCTTCCAGCTGGAACTCTCCCGTACCCCACCGCCGGCGGCTCTGGAACCACAGCCCACGTTGGATACCTTTCCGTCACCGACTTCTTACCGCAAAGCGTGGAAAACTTGGCTCACGAAGCTCGTTCCCGCCGCACGGCGTTCCATGGGCCGAGCCCAGGCCGCTTACAATCGTGATCTTGATACAAAAGACCCTCGCTCGCCGCCATGTCTCGCCCCCGATGGTTATGTATTCATCCGCCAAGAGTATTGGAACCCAGAGAAGGAGAAACGCCACAAGCTGTCACCCGTCGCCGACGGCCCCTTTCGGGCTATTTCGGTGGCTCCCGACACTGTCGTTGTTGATCTCGCTGTTAATCACGAACGCATCTCCCGCGATCGCGTGGTATCGGCTCATCCGCCGTTAACATCCCAACCTACTGGTGTGACTGCTCCCGTTGAAACGGATTCATCGACCCCGTTACCCCAGGTCCACCCGCGTCTCAACGCGTTACCCCACCCATCTCGGGGTTTGTCTGACTTTCCGCTACCCGCGGCGCCCAACCCGCAAGGAATCGTGTCGCGCATTCGTCACACCTCCCCAGTCGACCCGACGGACACCGACTCCAGTGCATCGTCTAAGGAGGGGGAGGCGCCCGACAGCCGTCGTAATGCGGTCGATACCATCGCTGGAAACGCCGCACCGTCGCGTGTCATTCTTCCCCCATCAGGGGTGCCTGATGCTGACGTCCTGCACGACTCGACGCAGTCGATATCCAAGCCTCAGAACGCAGCTGCGGATAACGCCACCAACACTCGCCGAGGTGTCACCACACGTGCAATACGCAATGCAAATGCGCTCGACGCACTGCAGCCTGATACAGTACGAGTGGACGACGCACCTTCAAGTACCCCGCACAGGGAGGCGGATACATCCACGGCGCTGACGCCGGACAGCCAGCCATTGAAACCCTCACGTGACTACACAGAACCTCGCCGTGGGACAGAGAGGTGCGACAATACGCCACCGCCCCAGCGAATCTCACCGCCAAAGCGAGCTTCACCACGCCGATTAGCGGAACGACCACCTGTGTTACCCGCCGGTGTGGGCCCTCCAACCCAAGTGGAAAACGCTGAAGCAAACCAGGCACTTGCTGAAGATGAAAAGCCGAAGTCGGCTCGACATTTCACTCAGCCGAGGACTGCCTTGCGCGCTACACGGTCCAACTGGAACGAAGCCGCCCAACACTTGATCACTTCGGTACGCCCCTCGCTCAGGACGGGTACCACCCGTAAATAGCGACACCGCCATGCGGGATGGCCGGGAAGTGTACCGACAAGATTTCGTGGTCGGACGCATTTTGGAGCACTCCTACACCCCAAAGGGTTGTATCCAATTCTTGGTCCTTTGGTACGTGTAGTATCCGCTCTAACGGAGAGAGTAGACACCTGCGAAAGCGTTTGGACTGCCGATGGGTCGCTTGCAGCGAAGGAAAAGGGGTGGTAGAGCTACAACACCAGCGAGCTGGAAGTGGGGTGTAAGGCCACTACTCGCCAGTGAGGGTGAACAGTGCAACTGTAAAACGTTGATGGGACGTAGATACGAGACGGCTCGTGAAGTTGTTGGGGGCTGACTATCTACTATAGCTCGTCCGGATCTCCTGCTAAGGAATCCTAAGCGAGGAACAGAATAGTCATGATGCCCATATTGTCTCCTTTACTTGGAGTCGGCGCTCACCTCTGGTACATTATATACTGTGTGCCAGGGTGAGTGCCCAAATAATACGTAAATAATACCCAGTGGTCAGCCACTTAGCCAAGTATGGGTACAGTCCCTAATGGACGTCTAGCTACAAAGGGTAGTAAAACCAGCCACGTGGATTGCCACTACATGCGCCGTTGCAAGCCACTCCACTCGTGATACCACGTGTTCCAACAATGTACCCTGCCTCCTGGCATCCTAAGCGGTGTGCCGTTTCATATCACAAGTTTGATGACATCACTCACTTATGAGTTCCAACCGCGACTTCGCGAAAAACCAACATATCGGATTCCCCGACATAGTAGAATACTACATAATCCCCTCGTTAAGTGCGAACCATAGGGGACGCAGGAAGCGTTTATACGCAGTCGGACCGGTGTTCCGGGTACTCATCGCCATCATGAAATCCTCGCCGCCCGACCAACTCTTACAGTTCTCAACAGCATTCTGTTTCTCACCGCTCTTCAGCTCGATCTCTCGCGATGGATCCGAACGCCGGGTCCAACCCGTTTCAGCCCTCCTCTGAGGATGTGCCTTCTGGGGCTCCGTCCAACACTGCTGGTTATGCGTCGCAGCCTAATGCTCAACTCGGTCCATACCGTTCGTTCCCCACACCATACACCGGATTCCGGTCGGTACCGTTACCTCAGCCAACCGTGGCTCCGATGCTGAACGCGGCTTACGTCGCCTCTGGGGGTGTGATTTGAGGTCTTTCTCGTCGTGTTCAGCGGAGCTACCCGCACCCTGCGGAATTATATGGACGAGATCCTCTCGACAACGTTGAACTTTTCGCGCAAGCGCCCTGGTTTGATCCAGTTGCAATCCGCGATGACGCGTTGATACAACGGTATGTACACGGTGGGTACTTCCCCGACGGTATTACGGAACCCGCGATTTATAGCGACGACTGGGCGAGCCATATTGCTTTGCCAGACAACGCGATTGCGTGATATTCAACGGAAACCTTGTCCGAAGCCCGTACGCGCTTCACCAAGCTGATTTACCAGCGTCTTCACCGATTCATCAGTACGGTTCTCCTCTTGCAGGACTGGGAACTAGATACCTGGAAAGCCCGTACCGATGGTGAAGGTTACTCGTATATCGAGATACTCTTTAAAGTCGATGTTAGCGGTTGGCGCGGTGTGCGCGGTGTGGGTGATGCAGCTCTCTGCTTTCAGCAACCTCTTCTCCGTGCGGAGTTTCGCTTCCTTCGAAAGCATGACATTCCCTATTGGGATTATCCCCGTTGGGAACGTCGTACTCGATCATGTTTGGGCTATTTGGTGCCGTATCAAATGATAGAGATTGACCGCATCCGGCGGAACGCGCGCTTCGGGCGCTACATCGGTATTCCGGAGCATTGGGCGGAGATTGAGAGTCCTCGTGGTTTCCCTGTGGAGCTCCCACCGGCGATCTCCTACATCGGGTCCGCGTTGGTTAACGACCCGTTCTCGGGATATTGGGCGGTGGTTTATACCGATTTTATCGCCAAGATGGCCGTCTTTATCCTATGGGATGCTTATTATACCTTCAGAGTGTGGTACATGTCGCCCACAGCGCGAAAGTATGCGAGAGACCTCAATCTTTCCCTTGTCCTGGGATGCCGTGCGAACCATGCCGACTTCATCCATCTTGTGGATTTGATCGACAGTGTCGATTGGTCTGGAGTGCCAGCTGATCAATCCGCTCGCGGAATCCGTGCAAGACACTACGGCCATTCTCCTGAATGAACAGCAACTGCGGGAGATTTCGTTTGGTACGACCCAGGGACGCGCCAGTTCATCACCTCCGAGCAGGCTCGCTTTATTCGGGAGAACCCGCGTGACATGCCACCGAACCAGCTTACTGGATACGTGTACGATGCTACTCCATTCGAGAACGGAGAGGAACCGTAGAAGGAACCGCCGGGAGCTGAGGCTGAACTCGGTTACGAGGACGAGCCAGAGCTGGCAGGCATAGCGACTTCCGTCGATCAATCCACAGCGACGGGAGTTGCTCAAGAGAACGTTCATGGGTTTACCAAACAACCGAGTGCAGTGCCGGTCGAAGATCCAGGCTTGGATTTGCTGAGGCAGTTCCTCTTAGATGTGGGCTTTCCTGTAGACCAAGTTGAGGGTGATCGCTCACAGCTTCTTGCGAACCTGCGTGCTCGCACGTCTCTTTGATGATCCTAGAAAAGACTCCTAGTCAACACCCTTGCGGTGGTATCTTGATACCAATAAAATTCCGGTGATTTCTTGTCTTCACGTTCTCTTCTTATCTTCTAGTCTTCATCTCTTCTCGCTTCTCAAGTTTGTCATAGGTGATAATCTGTAAATGTCCTTTGCTTGCGTGTCTTCACGTTTCCTCTTCATGATTTCTTGTTTTCTTCTCGCCTTTCGAGTGTTTACTCCTTTTGTAGCCCATACTTAAAAATGGAATGTGCCCATGAGCCCGACTATCGAAGAGTCGATCTCACTCGGGAGTGGTAATCGCATGCGTCGATGATATCTTACGAGCTGCGAACGGGGTATTTGAGCTATAGGTTCCCACGTATCCACTTCCTGAGGAAAACTGTACCAACGGACTCGATACAGTAATTATCTAGTATCTACATGCTCGCCATGTTCACATATGCGATCCATAACATATTCCTGCGAGTTTCCCAATGCTTTCGCCGTCGGCGCGAGACTCCTGTTACCAGGTTTGAAACGCCTTAGGGCTGACCCAAGCGTCTCTGTGTTAGCAGTCTCAGCGTCGCTAAGCGTTCGCTCGTCGACTAACTGTCGTTCTGCCCGCAGGGGCAGTGTACTCATTCCTTGAGAACCTTTCTCAAAAACAGAGCTATCCTGTTTTCCAGGTTCCATAGAGGCGTACTTCTTGATACTTCTCAATTCCATTCGTGGATGAACTTCCTTCGGTTTATCCGATTCTGACCGCTGTTAGGTGGATTTTGGTGCTTGCATCACGAAAGGAGGTGGTACCTCTTCTTCTTCCTGCCCATTAGGGATGGAAGCCGATATCGGCGGAACAGCGAGTGGTGCTTCACCTGACGGTTCAGCCTGAAGCGGCAACGACGCGTTTTCGCATGCACTCGTTTCCAAGTCCTTGGGGCCAAATTTCAAAACATCTTTCCTGCTTTCAGGTTCTATTTCGGTACTTACGGGTGTGCGCGTTCCACGGGGCATATCACGATACTTCGGAAGCTGTCCGTGATTGGCGTACGCAACCGCCGGCGGTGAGAGATCAAGAGCTTCCTCCTCCGCTCGAGCCATTGGTGGCGGTTCACTCTCCCCAGAGTCACTTGGGCTTTTGCCTTGACGTTCCGTCGCACTTGCCTCCTTAGTTCTACCAGATACCTGGACTTCCACTTGCGGGTCAGGCGGGACTTCAACGCGATCGCAAGATACAAGTTCAACATCCTCACCTGTCTTGATGACCACTGTGTCTTCGTTAAGGTCCATCACTTTGAAGGGTCCAGCCGCTATCGGCAACAACTTATGACGAGATTCTTCCTGTTTGTCAGGTCTTTCGACTCGCACGAAGACGTGACCTCCTACTCGATTTTCCGGTTTTCTCTTCGCCTTCTGGCGTCATAGTTTCGCTTATAGCGAGCTTGCGTCTTTGATAAGTCCTTAGCGGCTTCTTCCGCTCTGGCCTTCAGGTCATTCCTCGATTTCAGATGGTACTTAGCCGGGGTCGGCGCGTCCAATTCTGTCTCGTCGTCGAGCGCAACCGGTAAAGCCGGAGGGTTACGTGAGAGCAAGAGGTTGAACGGTGCCGTCTTTGTAGAGGTATGAACTTGCGTATTGTACGCGTAGCACAGAGTATCTATAAACATGTCCCATTCTTTCGGGTGGTCCGCGATGTAGTGTCGTAATGCTGCTATCAGCGTGCGGTTGAAACGCTCCACCTGACCGTTGCATTGCAGATGATAGGTCGTGGTAAACACGTTTCGAATGCCCATAATGCGGCAAACATTCTGAAAGAACTTCGCAACGAATTGCTTCCCATTATCTGATAACAGAACTTCTGGTGGTCCGTATACAAATAACCAGTGTTTGATAAACGCCTGTGCGATTACGGCTGCTGTTATCCGCTTCAGCGGCACAGTCCGCACTAGCTTCGGGAAGCGGTCGGTGATTACCAATAGGTAGCGATAACCTCGCCTTGAGCGAATCAATTCCTCTAGGATGTCGATACTGACGTATTGTAAATGCGCTTTCGCCTGGAATAACGTCATCGGTTTCTGCTTCCCGTAAAGCTTCACGCAATTCTTCGCACATGTTGTACACAACCTCACTGTAGCATGGCAGTCCATTGCCAACTTTGGCCAGTAAAAAGCTCTTCTTAGAGTCATGAACAACTTCATTCCTCCTGGATGATCATACAGCCTGCTGTAGTGTGCCAGATGGAGTACTCGACTCTTCAAGACGTGTGGAATCACGATTTGATCATGCTTTTCGACATGTCTTAACAGTATTCCTCGTGAATCGAGTGAAAAGGGGAACTCCTCCCCCCCGTTAAGACGAGAGCGTATCGATGCACAAAACGTATCGGCGTGTTGTTCATTGAGGAGCTCAGTGCACGAGATTCGCTCGAGTCGAACTAAAGGGTCAGTGTCTGCTAATGCAAGGAACGGGTCTGCATCCGAATAATCATCGAGGGTCTCTTGTTCCTCTTCTTCAAAAGATGGTGAATGCGTCTCCATGTAGAAGCAAGGTATCTCTTCATCGATTTCGCCTTGGGTTTCGCCCAGTGTTTTGAGTCGCGATAGCGCGTCAGCTTGGACATTGGCCAATCCCTTCTTGTACTTGACTTCGAAATCGAATTCAGAAAGAGGTAAGCGCCATCATGTGAGACGACCAGACGGGTCTGTAATGGACAGTAACCATCGTAGAGACGAATGATCTGTGTTGACGGTAAAACGTTCTCCTTGGAGATACGGTCGCAATGTGGTTAGAGCCCAAACGACTGCAAGGCATTCCTTTTCTGAAACTGAATACTTCTTCTCAGCTGCGTTCAGCGATCTTGACCAGTAACCAATGGGTTTGCGTTCACCATCAGGGTGTGTTTGAAAAAGGGCACACCCTACTGGTACTCGCTAGAGTCAGTATCCACTGAGTATGGCAGGTTGGGGATGGGCAGAGCCAAGACTGGGGCTGTAATAATCTTTGTCTTCAGCGTGTCGAACGCTTCCGCTTCAGCTTGTCTGAATTGTTCCAGATGTACTGTTTGTCCTTTACGCAGCTTTGCGTTGAGCGTTGCCGCTATATGCGAGTATCGCGGCACGAATCGTCGGTAGACGTTGCACAAGCCGAAGAAAGAACGCAATTGCTTCTGTGTCGACGGAGGTTGTACTTCGCGGAGAGCCGCTGTTTGTGCCTCTTCAATGGCAAGCTGTCCCGGCTTGATCACATGTTCTAAGTATCGGAGGGTGCCAGCGAACCATTCGCATTTCTTGAACTTCAAGGTGATACCTGCGCTCTGTAGTGCTTTGAAGAGCTCCTCGACATGCAGTAAATGGCTTTCCACATCCTGGGAAAAGATGATCACATCGTTCAAATAGACTAAAAAAGTCTTCCACTTGTATTTTGAGAGCAAGATGTCCAGAGTACGCTGGAAAGTAGCCTGGACATTCGTTAATCCAAAGGGCATCCTTTTGAAACGGTAGAGACCGGCATGCCACGCAAATGCGGTTTTATCTTGGTCTTCTTCCGCTACATGCACCTGCCAATAGCCAGAGTTGGCGTCCAACGTGGTGAACACGTTCGCCTCTCCTAAGCTGTCAATGCATTCGTCCATTCGAGGCAACGGGTATGTATCTCGAACTGTAACTGCGTTCAGTTTTCGATAATCGATACAGAATCGTAAAGAACCATCAGGTTTTGGAACCAGCACCACTGGTGAGGCCCAAGCAGATTGAGCTGCTTCGATTACTCTTTCTTCAAGTATTTTTCTTACATTCTCCTTCTCGATTTGGCGAGTTCGCGGTCCCGCTCTGTAGGGTGGTTTGGAGATAGGTCGTGACCCTGGGACCAAATCAATGTGGTGTTCCGTAGCAGAGATCTATCCTAGTTTTCCACTCCACATGGATGTTTACTTCTTCAGCATAGACCTGATCTTCTTTTTGTAGTGTTCCGACCCACGTGCTAAGTCTAGCTCATCGACTTGTCTCTCTGGATCCTTTGCCGTTTGCAATTGATCTACAGACGGAGTTTGCAGTTCTTTGTCTGTGTCACCGACATGGGTTAATCCCAATACTTCTGCAGTAGAAATATGAGTAAAGACCACCACTGTGGGATGAGGCAAAGCTGTTGCAACAACCTGATTCTTCGGTATCTGATAATCGTTATCGGTGAAGTTACTCACTAGCATTCAAAAGGGGCTACCAGGATCAATCTGAACAATGCCGTTAGCGACTAACAATCCACGGGATTCGTACATCGGAGTATTCGGTTGAATTACCACGAGTCCGTGTCGTTCTGTTCTTACTTGAACCCAAGTTTGGGTTTGCGCCTTCAGCATGACACTCTTCGTTACTCGAATCCTCGGCGAGACACGTCCTCGAGATTTCCCGTATTCCATAGATGGTGGAAGTGGGGGTGCTTCGGGGCAACGGCGCATTGGCTTGCGAACAATTGGTACCATTGATCCATCATCTACTTCCACTAGTTTTCTTCGCGGGCGAATGGCTTCGACAAACTTGTCGCAATAATACCATCCCAGTACCACTGGTGCAGCTATCGTCTTACAGACTATGAAGTCGACTAGGACTACAAAGCGTCCCAAAAGAACCACGAGTCGAACTGTTCCCAGTGTCTTCACAGCATTTTTGTTGGCATCCCGGATGTCCGGTAAAGGACCGTATCGAATACGTTCTAAGTCAGCAGGAGCGAGCTCCGATTCCCGTATAAAGTTCGGACCAGCACTTGTGTCCAGGATAGACAATCGACGAGATAACAGATTCTTGTCAGAGCTGATGTCGGCATAGAACTTATAGTGTCTTTTCGACAGTACCACGAGGTAACTTTCCCGCTTTGACGGACAAGTATAACGTCTCCAAGGACGATGTAACTCACAATCAAACTGTACTCGCTTTCCGTCCGGCGGATTGATTCCGTACGGCGGAAATATAGGAGGCCTCAAGAGAATCTTGTGCTTCCAAGCGCGGGAGCAGGGAGGCGAAGCTCTCCCTCGTCAGCACTACGGGATCAACTAGTGTCGACCCCCTAGAGGCTCCCTCATTTGGTTTTGCGGTTGCACCGGCTTATTCGCCTCAAAGGCGCCTCTTCCTACCGGGGTTCCGGGTTGTAACACTTCAGCATTCTGAGCAACCGGCTTGTACGTCCGGCGCATTGGTGTCTGAGAAAACCAACTTTTGGCTTTCCAATACATGCCCGCCGGTACGCAGCTCCTTTTTTCTCCTGAGAGTGCTTCATAATTCGTCATGATACGACTCAGATCCTTTGCAGGAAGCGGGCATTCTGCACTCAAATGGTGTTTTCCATAACATGAATAACATATCAAACCGTCACGACGGCTGGTCAACATAGGTTGTGAACGGTATGTCATGCGAGTATCCACCCATCCGGGTTTCCAATTCTTAAAACCTCCTTGGGGTGGCACCTTGTAGGGACTGTACATAGGGCGACGGCCCTCCATAGCCATAAGGGCTTCCTCGTCCTGAGACTCCGAGTGTGGGAGATCCACTGTAGGTACAGAAGAGTCAGTATATTCCATTCAATGGACCGCCTCCTCATGCGAGTCACTCCCTTTGGGTGCCAACGACGAATCTCGTGAGAGCACTGGAGATTCCAGATGTAGCAGTTTGCTGCGCTGATTAACTCTGGCGGAGATCTTCTTCTTACCCATCGAGGTTCCAAAAGCCACTGATCGACGGGGGCTACCACGCGCTCTGGCTGCGTCTCCTTCAGCTTTCGCAAACTGAACTAAATCCAAAAAGGAGACTCTTCCATGCTTTTCTCGATATCCAGCTACCAACGACTTGATGCTCGGGTCCAGCCCGTCGATGTACAAGTTAATCTTGTCTTCCGTCGAGTGGACGTTTCCACAGCCGACTGAAGCTTTGTTAAGCCTTGAGCTGTACTCAGCTTCGCCCTCCTCAGGCTTTTGGGTCACATCCCTTAGGTCCAGGATCGCCTGACGTATCGCGTTTGAAGTCGCGTAACTGCGCAGCAAATACTGCACCGCCTTTGGCCATGAGGTAACGCCGCCTTCATCGGCTGTCAATGATCCGCATACGGAACGATATTGCTCTAAAGCAAAACCCTTCAGGAAGTGTGGTAAAGACCATAATGCGTGTGGTTCACTCATCTCTGGAGTGTCTGCTTCGGCAAAAAATCGAGTGAGAAACTCGATAACGAGAATGGGGGTCTTCCCATCAAATGTTAAATCATGAAGGCCGATCTTCAATCGTTTGATGTGATCCTTCACCTTCGCGGTTTCGCGTCCTGAGCGCTTCTTGCTCTTCACCTTCAGACTGTAGTACCTGTAATTCAGGACCTTCCGATAAAGCGGATTCGTGCACGGGAGCGCTTTCAATCCTCTGTAAGGTGAGCCTTTTTTTCTCATTAACCACGAAGACGTGTTCTTCTTCCGAGACCGGGACCTTCGATGACCATCATCACTGTTGTCGTCATCTGACCTATCTGAATCATCAGTACTGGAACTGAAGCCCTCCGTACTTGACGATTCATCACTCGAATCACGTGCGGACTTGCGCTTCTTACGTCGTGACTTCGACTTCTTCTAACGAGCTTCCTTTAAAGGAGCTCCTTCCTCTTCCAGCATGACCGGTTTAGCAGCAGTCTGCGCATGAACTGCCCCCTTCAGGCGTTCTCAATGAGGGTTAACTCGAGTGAGGACTTCTTCTACATCTACGGTTAAGCCGGGTAGCGCATCGGGCGTATTCCCGTACCTCTCCAGTACATGGTTCAAATCCTCACGTAGTGTTTCCACTGATGCAGAGACCTGCTTCCCATCGTCTTGACGAACAAGTGCTCGATGGGCACTGCGTAATTGTTCAACATCAGCGATAGGAGCAGCGATCTGCGATTCTAACGCAACCATGCGCAGACGCGAAGCGGTTGACTCAGACTTGAGACGACGCACTTCCCTGCGCAAATCATCCTCTTCTTGAGGCCCGACGACCTCAGAGTCAACTACGGCTTCTGTGGTGGGCGTGACTGCCGCTGCCACAGGGGCCAGTACATCCGAAAGATCTCGTTCATCATTCACTGAGCGTGAGCGCGACACCGCTTGTTGATACAGCCGCTCTCCGGCTTCAACAGATGAGGCGAGCCTCGGTGTAGGGGGTGGTCCCGCAGGACTGGGGCGACCAGTACTCGACTGGCTTCGGGTCTTCGACATCCTAGACCAAACCTGAGTCCAGGTGCGAACCAAATGGTGTCTTCGACCTCTCGATCACGTGTTCAACCACGATGAATTCCGCAATTGCCGGAGGTGGTTCGATAAACAATAACTGTAGTGATTCCACTTCTCCCAAGTATCGATATCGATTCCACGTTCCAGGAACGAATTGTTCAGTGCAGCTGACCACAGTGGTTCGAAGTCGGGAGACCACTTGTAGTATCCGCTCTAACGGAGAGAGCAGACACCTGCGACAGCGTTCGGACTGCCGATGGGTCGCTTGCGGCGAAGGAAAAGGGGTGGTAGAGCTATAACACCAGCGAGCTGGAAGTGGGGTGTTAGGCCACTACTCGCCAGCGAGGGTGAACAGTGCAACGGTAAAACTTTGATGGAACGTAGGTACGAGACGGCTCGTGAAGTGGTTGGGGGCTGACTATCTATTATAGCTCGTCCGGATCTCCTGTTAAGGAATCCTAAGCGAGGAACAGAATAGTCATGATGCCCATGTTGTCTCCTTTAGTTGGAGTCGGCGCTCACCTCTGGTACACTATATACTGTGTGCCAGGGTGAGTGCCCAAATAATACGTAAGTAATACCCAGCGGTCAGTCACTTAGCCAAACCACTGTATGGATACGGTCCCTAATGGACGTCTAGCTACAAAGGGTAGTAAAACCAGCCACGTGGATCGCCACTACATGCGCCGTTGCAAGCCACTCCACTCGTGATACCACGTGTTCCAACCATGTACCCTGCCTCCTGGCATCCTACGCAGTGTGGCGTTTCATATCACAATGCTGATGATATCACTCACTTATGAGTTCCAACCGCGACTTCGCGAAAAATCAGCCTATCGGATTGCCCGACATAGTAGAATACTACACTCGGTTAGAGAAAGTGTAACTCTTAAGATGCCTATCAATACTGTGAGGAAAGCTATTGGTGCTGAAGGGAAATGAACATCACAAAACCGGGACAAGCGATGCGGTTCGTCAAAAGGATTATATCATCAAAAAAGCGCCGGAGAAAAAGAAGATGAAGCCTGCTGTGAAGAAGCCAAGACCTTTCATGCTAATAACTGCTGCAACTGAAGGGAAATCGAGCAAAAGATTGATGACAGAAACACACCGAAAGGGAAGGAAAGGTCCACCTGTTGTTCACTCAAAGCACTCCAAACACGGTGCAACATCGAAAAATGATTAGAGGTTCTCGGGATATGTTCCACTTGGTTGTGATTTGTAGAAATATCAAAGTGTGAAAAATATAGGTAGATTTCCGCAATGATTTAATTTGAACTCAAAGACTTCTCGATGATGTCCTGCAGTACAACTATTACGGGAGTTCAGAAAAGGGCTTTTTGGCAGGGTTTCTCTCTTCCAAGGAGTTTTAATTATCATAAATCGAACCAGGTCAGCTCCTAAACTTAACAAAGGCAAGGTACACATTGTACTTCAAGTCCTTTTTGCATTGTGGTTAGCTTAATTTCTTCACAACACCGTAATTCGATAAAGTGGAACAAAGTTATTGAACGGCACCATTGATACCAGAAAGACTATTGCCGAACTTCTTCAAGAGAACTGAAGCAGCAATTGCCGAATGTCGTGGTGGGATCCATTACTGGCGGCGTGGCTTATCTATCACATTGCAGTTCGTATCGTAACGGAGCACCGACGCCAGGCCGAATCGAAACCCATCCACGCCCATTTCGTGCGCCCTGTACGAAACAATGTAACAGAAAAGGTTTCGCACAATCATTTTGTTACAATTAAGCGTAAATTCACTCCCCGAGTTATTAAAAGCATCTTGCCGTTATCTTCCGTAATGTAGTGCGTCGTGGGTGCCAATTTCTGCATGCCAGAAAAACCGTGTCTAACCCAATTGTAATTCATTTCAGCCGTGTGGATGTTAACTAAGTCCCGATTCATCTCAATATTTCTGGACGAAGTGCCTTCACCATTGTTCGAAACTGTTCCTTGACTGCAGATGCTGAGCTACTATTTGTCTTGTACCGATTCACACGCCCAGAATTTTTAGGTATTGGAGAGCGATCCAGAATGGCTGAAAAGCTACCAACCTTGTTCTCATATTCGCCACCCGTCTTGAAAAGCCTCGTCCATGAATATCGAATATGATAAAATCCTCCCAAGCAAGGTTGGTTTTCGCACAGAAAAGCAGTGTGCGAGTGCGCGAGGGTGGTCCGGTGTTCCCGTGTACGGTGTGAGGGGGATGAGAAAAGTACAACTGTCAATCTCTGGTTGGTGCATATCGAGGGACACGAAATTTGGATATCGCAAGTGGATGATCTGCAACTTGGTTTCTTCGAAATTTAGAAAAAGTGCGATCAGTTCTTTATGTCAGGTTTGTTCCAGAAAAGGCACGGAAACATACAATAGCAATGCCTGATGAGTTCGTCTGTATCGAACACGACGTTTCAAAGTGCAGAGTGGAACACGATCTTATTGGTAAGCAATATGGTCATCGTTGTGTATTGTGGGCGCCATCACGGGACTGTGACGCAGGGGGCTAAAATTAAAGCGAATAAGGAATGAAAACGTGCTTCTCGTAGACTCAAAAGCCCCAAAAGATGACAGCGGCCAAGAAAGAACAAAGGCTAAAGCAGAAAACAGAAGAGTGTGAGGACCAAAAGGACTCAACCCAACACTAATGAAAAATGAAAACAAAGAGAGAGCACAGGCTCAATCTCTTGTAGAACTCCGACGACTTCTTAAAACTTCTTCAAACGACGCGCAACCCAAGGCTTATGTCAAGGGCTACTAAGTGTCAGACACTCGGCTTCCGGTAAGACACTCCAGATGTGAGACGATTTCTGCAGCCTACGTACTTCTGCGCCAACCAGAAGCACGCGTATACAATCCCTACAAGGCTTCCCGAGGAGAGCTAATGACAGCGAGATATGCCTTCACTCATACACCCAAGCTGGCCTTTTACGGGAAAGGTTACACGGCACGTCGCCTGCGGACAGAATCCCGTCCAGCACAACCGTCCGGAAACCACCAGGTCTTTCGACCGTCACTGTTATCCGAGCAAAAGCTCCAGTGGGGGCTCACAGGCGACAGAAGCGCCGTTGGTACACGCTGCCCGTCTCCCGTCCACGCGTAATGGCGCTTCAACCGGTCTTAGCGACGGTAGTGCCCCACCCCAATACGCGCTAGCGTTGTGCGCTTTGGTGATTGACGATTAAAGTTGAATAGGTTGAAAGAATGATTGCAAGATGTGGGGGGTGGGGGCTTGAAGTGTGTGTCGATGGCTTGAGGTGAGTCGAGACCGAAGTCGGCGACTCTGGACCTCCTTTTATAGAGTTTTGAAGCATTCAGAACTACTCAGAAACTAATTTCTACCCTATGTGCTTCTAGGTTACTCCATTGGCTTCTAGAAGCCGTTGGAGCAGCACACTAACCAATCACGTTGCGCCAAATATGCCCAGCGTGGCGAAAATGAGACCGTGACGTCAGCTACAGTAATGACGCTGATGTTCTAGCCGCGTCTGGCACACTCTACACATGTGTGCCAGCAGTGCAGAACTTTCTACACATTCCGCGACCCACACTACCCCAACCTCAAAGGTTGCCACGCCGCGGCGACCCGGAAATCTAAACATCCAGAGGGCGCGGAACATATTTCTTCAAACGACGAGCGTGTATCCCATTATGTGTGTACCGATCGTGTTGAGAAACCAAAGTATATCGGGGATGATTTTCCCTGACCACCCGACAAGGACCAAAGTATTTTGAAGAGAAAGCGGGCCACTTCACCGTATTGTTTAAAGCTTTTCCACGAGCCACAAGAACCAGATCACCGACTTCAAACTTTGTGATAGGGGCTGTATCTTGATCAATTGTATTCCTTAGTGCGGAACGTTTAGCTCTGTGATTCAATGACGCTAGTGTTTCCAAAGCCCGAAACTCGCTCAAAGAGTCTCCATCCCGGGCTACAACACCACTTTCATCCGAAGTCATACGTGGCTTCACGCCGTAAAGTAACTCGAACGGAGAGATTCCACTGGCAAGTTGTCTTCGTCGGTACCCGTAAAGAACTGAAGGCAACTGCTCGTCCCAATTCGAACGGTTTTCCAAGACTTTCTTTCCTAATGCTCTTTTGAGAGTACCGATCATTCTTTCTGCCCTTCCATTGTACATGGGTGCGTATGCCAAGACTGTCTTCCACTTGATGCCGTGATCATCCATCAACGCGACGAGAGACTTTGATGTAAAGCAAGTGGCGTTGTCCGATACAATGACTCGAGGAAGGCCATAAGGAGAGATGATCTCTTTTCTAACGAATTGTATAACTTCTTGTGATGTGGATCCTTTTGTCGCCATAGCTAGGGGCCATCCGGTCAAGTGCTCGACGCAAACCAAAAGAAAGCGGTTTCTGAACTTAGTGGTAGGAAGAGGTTCAGCAAAGTCGATGGAAAAGACCTCAAAGAGAGAAGACATGGGGGTGTGAAGGTTACTATAGTAACGAGGAAGCGGGGCTAACCTCTGGCACTGGTCACAACTCTTGACATACTTGCTTATCTCTTCATACATGGAAGGCCACCAGTATCTCTCGGTGATGAACTTTCTCGTCGCCTTCAAGTCCCAATGTCCTATGTCGTCGTGAAAAGACTTCATGATGGTACGTCGCATATTGTTTTTAGGGACAACTCGTAACCCATTTGACACCCTTCTGAATAACTTGCCTTCCCACACCAGAAACATCTTCGCATTTCGTCTAATGGACCGGCGGGTAGATGCGTCACTTTCATCTATGGGCAAACCACACAGAAAACGAGCAATACTTGCGTATAGTGGCTCAAGACCGGAGAAGTCATCAGATTCACCCGATACGCAGACTAAGTCCCCTTCATCTTCTTCATTTTCGATCTTATCACCATGAGTAATTCTCGATAGGTAATCGGCGGCACCATTCTCTTTTCCGGCACGATACACGATTTCAAAGTCATACTCGGATAAGAAGTCTAGCCAACGAGCCAAACGCCCATGTATGTCACGCTTCTGAAAGGTGTATTTCAATGCCATATGGTCTGTAATGACTTTAAATGGAATCGACGAGAGCAAGTACACCCTGAACTTCTTCAGAGCGAATATCACAGCCAATGCTTCTCTTTCACATGCGGAATAGTTTCTTTCCGCAGATGTCATAGTACGACTGGCGAACTGCAACGGATGTATCTTTCCATCTTCCTTTTTCTGGGAGAGAACCGCTCCGAGTGAGACGCTAGAGGCATCCGTCTCAACGATGAATGGCTGATCGAAGTCCGGGAATGACAACACTGGGGGCTCAGTCATCTTCTTCTTGAGACCATTGAAAGCTTCTAACATCTTTTCCGTCCAAGTCAGCGTTCTATTTCCAGAAGTGGCACTGTGAAGCACAGCGGAGGTTTCTGCAAAGTTTCTTATGAACCTTCGGTAGTACCCAGCTAGTCCAAGAAAAGATCTAAGTTCCGTAGTGGTAGTGGGAACTGGAGCGTCCTGGATTTTCGAGATCTTTTCCTTGTCTACGTGTACTCTACTTCCGTCGATGACATGAACTAGCAAGGAAACCTTTGACATGGCAAAGAAGCATTTCGACAGTTTTAGCTTCAGACCGTGCTCGGAGATGCGATCAACCACGATCTTGAGATGGACCACATGCTCTCTAAGACTTCGAGAGAAAACGACAACATCATCAATATAGACTCGAACAAATGATAGGCCTTTCAGAACATGGTCCATCATCCGCTGGAAGGTTGACGGAGCATTCATGAGACCAAACGGCATGACTTCAAACATAAAGGTTCCATATCTGCAGACAAATGTCGTCATCTCTTTGCATTCCTCGGACATCTTCACTTGCCAGTACCCGGAGAAGAGGTCGAGGGTGGTAAAAACAGAACAGCCTCCCAGTTCATCGAAAATCTCTTCCATGCGTGGTAACGGCCAGCGGTCGGCTTTCATCACTCGATTGAGCTCTCGATAGTCTACGCAAAATCTTGCACTACCGTCCTTCTTCGACGCAATGACAACTGGAAACGCCCAGGCAGAGTTAGAAGGGGTGATGATACCAGCTTCCAAAAGAAGATCGATTTCCTTGCGAACAAACTCATTGTGCTTGGGCGACATCCTCCTGGGTCTGAAATATATCGGCTTGTCAGTCGTAAGCTCGAAAGAATGTGAAACAGGCACATCTGCGGGGCGCAAGTCCGTCACAGACCAAGCGATGATATTAGAGTCCTCCAGACAAGAAACCAGTTCATTTCTTTCGGTTTCTAGGATGTGACACAGTTTCGAAAGAAGCAAATTTTCATTTTGATGGCTGGTAGTCGCATCTAGCTGCGGAACCTCTTCAGGAGTATCACATTGGTTCTTTTCCGTCAAAGCAACGACGAGCTCTTCATCATCTTCAGATGCAGTGTCAGAGTCAATCGCAGCACTAGAGTCGGAAGTAAAGTCTTCGCTATCGGTCTTATATCCACCTTCGTCCGGTGCCTCAACACGAGTATAGTCAAAGGCAAGCGTCACTCTCTTTCCGTTGATTTTCATCTTGACATGCTGGTTTCCGAGATCTAGACAGGCTTGCAAGGCTTCAAGAGTTGGACAACCCACGATAACGTCAAACGGAGGACCTTCAATCACGAGAAAGTCTAACGGAACAGAGACTCCACCGAATGATATCGGGAGATCATAGAGTATTCCCTTACATACTGCACTTTTTCCATTCGCAACAGTTATCTTCTTGGTGGTGTCCTTGGGCTCCAATGCTAATTTCTCACATAGCTTAGATGACATGAGGTTGGGAACAGCTCCAGAGTCAAGCAAAGCTTCGGTCTCAGTACCATATACCATGACAGGAACCGCCTTAAGACGCCTAGGTTGCTTTCCGACTGGACCAACGAAGGGACGACGAACCTTGCTTTTACGCCCGATGAGCTTACGAATCTCTTTCTTAGCGTCATCTGCATCTCCTCTGATAAGTTGTCCAAAGGTTAGTCCAGACGAGGCATTTGCCAACTCAGTGAGAACATTATACTTGCTAGCGTGATCTTGAAGACTCTCTTTCTTTGACTTCTTCTGCTTGGACTTCTTTGGTTTCTGTTCATGAACCTTTGGTCTTCGAACTCTCTCGTCACTTCGAGCTGGATTAAGTAAGAACGGAATGGGGGCACCATTATCTGAATGGCGCTGTTTTGGCAGAGCTTCGCCATCAGCACTTCTCTTGGTTGTGGCAACTAAATCAACCTCATCAGACTTCTCGGTGACAATTGAGACAGGATCGGGTCCTTTTTGACTTTCCTTTGCAGCTCCAGGATCTTCGTTCGTACCCCATACTTTACGAGTTTCTTCTGGTCGAATTCTTCTCCAACAGGTGATCTCTGAATGTCCAAGCTTTCCACAACGAGAGCATCTTGTATCTCGATGGGGGTTTGAATCGCACTGCGATGCGTAATGTCCAGGTTTTCTACAGTACGAGCAAGTCCTTTCATAGTCTTTGCGCTCCGTCTGGGATTTCTTCATCATCAGTGAAAGCTGTGCAAACTGCTCAGAGAGTTTGTCAACCCTGGATTCCAAAGCGTGAGAAGCTACTTCTTCAGAGAACTTTTGATTCTGAACGATCCGCTTAGGAGGTGTGTTGAAGGGGACGTGGTTACCCATCGCCTTCCTGGCAGCGTCAAAGGCTTTTACTTGTGCCTTTAACTCATCATAATCATCTGCACCACGGAAAACAACGAACTGGGCAAGATCAGCGTATGCCATTACTGCTTTCTTCAATAAACCAAACTTAGCTTTGGCATTGAATCCCGCCTTCATAAAGAGGTTGTCCATTCGACTCAAGGAACCAACCAAATCCGCATAATCTAGTTTAGCGGAGATTGCAAGGCGTATGTCTTCTTCGGGCTCTTCAACCTTTCCAAAGCGTGTAATGAAAGCTTGCTTTACGGATCGGTAGTCTTTGGCTTCATCACGAAGTGAGCCATTCACTGCATATGAATCGTAGTAGAACTCGAACGCTTTATCTTCGAGAAAACCGAGCAACTCAAGAGCCATATCTTCATCAGATTTTCCTCTCATCGCGACATTCTCGAAGTAAAAGAAAAACTTAACAACATCGATGGAAGATCCATCAAAGCTTGTAAAAACGGAACCGGAATCAGTAGAACTGCCTCCTCGAGAGTACCATGTGGGCGCCATCACGAGACTGTGACGCAGGGGGCTAAAATTAAAGCGAATAAGGAATGAAAACGTGCTTCTCGTAGACTCAAAAGCCCCAAAAGATGACAGCGGCCAAGAAAGAACAAAGGCCAAAGCAGAAAACAGAAGAGTGTGAGGACCAAAAGGACTCAACCCAACACTAATGAAAAATGAAAACAAAGAGAGAGCACAGGCTCAATCTCTTGTAGAACTCCGACGACTTCTTAAAACTTCTTCAAACGACGCGCAACCCAAGGCTTATGTCAAGGGCTACTAAGTGTCAGACACTCGGCTTCCGGTAAGACACTCCGGATGTGAGACGATTTCTGCAGCCTACGTACTTCTGCGCCAACCAGAAGCACGCGTATACAATCCCTACAAGGCTTCCCGAGGAGAGCTAATGACAGCGAGATATGCCTTCACTCATACACCCAAGCTGGCCTTTTACGGGAAAGGTTACACGGCACGTCGCCTGCGGACAGAATCCCGTCCAGCACAACCGTCCGGAAACCACCAGGTCTTTCGACCGTCACTGTTATCCGAGCAAAAGCTCCAGTGGGGGCTCACAGGCGACAGAAGCGCCGTTGGTACACGCTGCCCGTCTCCCGTCCACGCGTAATGGCGCTTCAACCGGTCTTAGCGACGGTAGTGCCCCACCCCAATACGCGCTAGCGTTGTGCGCTTTGGTGATTGACGATTAAAGTTGAATAGGTTGAAAGAATGATTGCAAGATGTGGGGGGTGGGGGCTTGAAGTGTGTGTCGATGGCTTGAGGTGAGTCGAGACCGAAGTCGGCGACTCTGGACCTCCTTTTATAGAGTTTTGAAGCATTCAGAACTACTCAGAAACTAATTTCTACCCTATGTGCTTCTAGGTTACTCCATTGGCTTCTAGAAGCCGTTGGAGCAGCACACTAACCAATCACGTTGCGCCAAATATGCCCAGCGTGGCGAAAATGAGACCGTGACGTCAGCTACAGTAATGACGCTGATGTTCTAGCCGCGTCTGGCACACTCTACACGTGTGTGCCAGCAGTGCAGAACTTTCTACACATTCCGCGACCCACATGTATCTTGTCGAAAACGCATTCATGGTATCTGCTGTATGACTGTTTCTTCAAACAAGGGAGAAGTGGAAGAAGGGTACGGTTCATTCTATTTGTGCAGCAGGTGCTTCGAAAAAGAATCACTGAGCCACAGTTCACAACACAGTACAGGCTCGGCCAAAATCATCGAAATTGATTCGGGCCATTCCAAAAGCCCTGTTTCTGACATTGAAAAGCACGTCTGCGTTCAGAATGATTTGGTACCGCACGGGACAAAAGCTACGCGATGAACATCGATCGTGTTCCAGAATATTATAAAATGACAAAACTAACACCCATGAGATAAAAACCCCGAAAACCTGGCTCAAAAACTCATCACATCTCCGTACTCAAGGTACCGCGTCTTCTTCTCGTCTTGGAGTTTGTAAAACGGCAATGGAGAAGAGGCGTTACAGAAGCGAGGAATGTAACCGAGCAGAAGAAAATAAAAGCCGAAGGGCTAGGTATAAACAAAAGAAAACCAAAGTGAGAAACAACGAAGCCAATAAATTCGTTTGTCGTGAAAAGAACGATGAATCAAAGATGCGGTACGAAGAAGACATCTCAGCTCCCTAACATGGTACAACACCAGAAGGTGAAATTCGAAATATTTCAGGTAAAAAATTCTTTTCAGATAGAAACGTGGTAACATACATGGGTTCCAAAAAGGTCTAAGTTGGATAAATACAACGGCAACCAATACAGAACTATCCATTTCTTATCCAGAGAGATATCGCTCATCAGAAACAAGTAGGGCTATACTCAGTAGTCATCTGAGTTCATCTTTTGCAGCACAATGAAGTCATCTGCAGGCCACTCTTCGGCCTTGGACTTGTGACCCATTGCTGCGGTCTCATCAAGAACCCCCACCGCAAGAGGTTTCTTCGCACCTCTGGAGATCCACTCTTGCCCTAGGTTGCCCATAGAATCCAATCGTGCGACTGTGGAATTCTTAAAGTTGGCCTTTTTCCATTGTGCTTCGTTGCAGAGTCGAATGCCATTCTCCCAAGAGCTGTGCCCGTTATTTCCCCTGTACGCTTGCTGTACATGACCAGTCTGCAGCGGTGGAGCTCCAATGCTGCGGCATGAATTACATCCGCTCTTTTCCGCTCTAATGCCTTCTCGTCGTGACGTTCATTAGCATTAATTCTGTACAAGGTGAGGTCGTTTACCATTCTGACATAGAGATAAGTGTAACACAACCATTCAGACTCTTCTGTTACAAAAGAAACAGATACGGTCGCAACTTCAGTGTGTAGAATTTCAGAAATTCTGGATATAAACTGAGACTCAATTGGTAACTGGTTGCTGACGAGGGACAGGTAGTACAAGACATCAGCTTCTGAAGTGGTGATATATCCCTAACCGTAATTGTCAAAACCAGCCATACAAGCTCTTTCCATCATTTGTATGACTTCCATTGAAAGTAGTTCAACCTCAAACACACATGATGTCCTTGGCTGCATGAAATCTTTCTTTGGGTAAATGCAGCTGCTGCTGAACGGTGGTGATGATGGAAGAGCAGGGTTTGGAGAAGGAGGGGAACATATCCATTGAGAGTTGAGGGGGAACGTGAAATGGGGTTCGGGGGTGGAACACAAGAATGAGCAGCGGCGGGGGTCGACAGTGTGAACAACGGCGGGAATAAGTGCAGAGTGTAGAGCTGCTGTGCGCCGGTGGGAGAGATCGCAATGTGCGGAGGCACATATCCGTTTCAAAGCGACATCGAGGATCGATATGAACAGAGCGAACGAGGTGCGCAGTGTATCGTTGTGCAATGGTGTAGCCGCAGTTCGAACATACACTTGACCAATTTGACCTCCAGAAAACTGCACCAGCAATAGGACAAGCAGTCCAAGCCCGTTTAAGTCCCAACTGATCTCTCGCCCCTATAACCAATCGTTCTGTCCAAACTTCCGATGCCAAGGTCCTTCTGCATCTCTGTTTCAACTAGGCAAACCTGCACCGTCTTCTGTCTCAAAACAATAGTAGGCAAAGCTCACGACGGTGCTCACTCACTTTATCTCCGTCCCCCGCATACAGCCCTCGCAATTTCCACTGAGGGCAGCCCATTTATCAATCGCAGCTCTGGTAGCAAGAGCGAAACTTCCAGGGTTCCACGTTAAACATATAAATTCAGCGCCAAACATCATCGAACTCTCACGGCCCCCACGCTCATCGCTGTTCGATTGGCGAACGATCTCCCCGCCCGAAGCAGCCTTCCCCCTATTAACCGCGGCGCCCTTCTCCACCAGATCAACGGCGGACATGACTTCCCCCGCAATGCAACGCCAACGGAGCCGTTTTCCGCCAGATTGCTATCGGAAAATTGCAATGATACAGATACCTGCTTTCTTGGGCTGGCAGGCGGCATCTTGCACTCAAAGCTCCTGTTGTTCGATGACACTGTGGATACAATTGTACACTTTTCGTCCCCGAAAACTGCGACAGCATCGTTGGCCAGATATTCGCCAGTCACAATAACCTCGTTTTCACCTCTGTATGTGTTTCGAAACGCCAGCAGAGCCGTAAATACACGAAGAATGCCACTTTCAGTTAAAGGTGAAAACACAAAAACTTCCTTTTTGTAAAATCGTGGCATCAATATTTGACCGTAAGGAGACAAGTCGATGGGAAGCAGACTCGACAACCACAAATCTTCGGGGCCTTTCTATCGGTTTCCGTTCTCGTCAAGATGAAGAGAGAATAATTTTGCCGGGCGAAATCTCTGTTGTATACTTTGAGAACAGAGTAACTTTCTTAAACTGCCCCTTGAAACTATTTGAAGTGTACAGCATCACAGCATTAGTGGATGACTCAAACGTACCAATTGGTTTCTGGTACAATTCTCTTGACGCTTTCGTTTGACGCTTTCGTTTGACGCTTTCTTGGCATCCGTGAATTTGCGTGCTCTAGATTCCTCGCCCCCTTTGTTGCTGTTTGATGACCACCATATTTACTTTTAATCACCTTTCAAAGTTTATCGTCCAGATTCTTACCAATGTAATTGGTAGACGTCGTGCAAGACACGGAAATGTCACCAAAACCAGCCGAAGCGACATTATCCATAGCATACAAGAACCAGTTTGAATGAAAGTTGATACTGAAACACTTATGCCATTCCGGCGAGTAAACCTTGACGTCTCAGCTGATCTGATTTGCTGCAGGTGAGTTGTGTTTGTGACACTCCACATTTCCACTAAAACTAGGCTTACTCACGTCTGCAACCAAACTAGCGCCGCTAAGCGAGTTCTCATCAAACCAACCTATTATACAGCTCGCGTCATTTAAACCATCGTTTTTAAAGCCACCCGTTTGTATACGTAGGTTTCCATGAATGTCAAACACCAAACTATTCACCCCACGGTAATTGTTAGATACCAAAAACCAGTGATGACTTGGTCGCCAACTTTGTTCAAACATTTGCCGTTAACTTCCTTGTTGAGAAGCAAAATCTGACCGTCACCCCAGCCTCTAGATATGTGGATCAGTATCCGTAGGATTGAATGCCAAGCGAACAATTGAAAAGTGTTTTCCATGAGAAGGCAATGTGCAGAGATCGTTGGCCTTCATGTCATGAACGATGGAAAATGCGTAAACAGCAATATTGATGGCCAAATGACAGTACCTCTGGTCTGGACCGTACTTGATTCCAGTAATCAATCTGAGCTCAACTGGCTCGGAACTCTCGCGCACGCAACACTCACGAAACAGAATAGAAGGAAACGCAGATCTTTAATACTTGAAAGCCAACCCATTAAAGGTACCAACCGTATTGGGAGCAGTATTGTCCACAACATCCGTTTCAGAATACGCAGCCACAGCGACGAAAACCTCATTGCCGGTAGATTGGTTGACAAGTATTTCAATTTCCTTATCGCCAAAGCCAATTTCCACGCCATTGAAAAGACCAACGCCGTATATTGTATAACTACCCCCGTCACCAAGCTGCGACGAACGAGGATCAACCGCAGTTAGTTCGAGAAGAATATGGGACACGTCGCATTTGAGCTTTTGTACTTAGGCAGTTAGTTGTTATTTATCCTCAGGAGATGATGGGTGTGAGTAGAGAAGTTGTACGGTATGAAAGCCGAATGAGATTCGGTACGAAGATGAGGTGGACCTTTCGTTGGTTGCATTAGAATCTAGAACTAATAGATCATCAAAATGTAGACGAACCGCTCCAATATGAGTGATGGAGAATTTAGTATTCTTTCCACAAGTGACGAGAAAGTGGCATCGCACTTGAAACTGCTTCGATTTTTGGGAGTCATGGAAATCTCCGGCAGACGCAAAATCAATGTCGGAGACCTTTGAAGCGAACAGAAGACGCTCACCTTGAGAAAGCTCACCAGGAAGCGAGGTTGAGGCGGAGGAAGACATTTCATCATAATAACAATAAAAAACAGATTCAAGGGGGTTTTCGACAAGTATCAGGGCATAACCGGTGTGAGAATCATCGTGAATATCGGCGACAGTAAATCAAACAGTGGTCTTTCCGACCGGAAAGCCGGCAATGGGTTTTGAGCCGGCGAGTAACAGTGAGTTTAGGTTGTGCTTGGTATTGCCCTAGAATTTTTATCCTAGGGCATAAGGATTGCCAGCCATTGAGAAGTTCAAGGTACAGACTCTATGAAAGCTTGATATAAGCAGAACTATGACTTACGCAGTCCTCCCATATTAAAAAAAGAAGAAGAAACGGATATCACGAAGAATTTGCAGTGCTCAGAGATAGTCCGATATGATGCCGGTTTTGATCACCAGAATCGAATGGATTGATACGAGAGTGATAGACTTTCATGCGGAAGGATATCGGTGGTTATGAAGGGTTTTCAGTGAAAAGCAGAGGAGCGTGAGGCCTCTGCGATGCATATATTGCGTCCAGTCACCGACCACAGAAAACTTCACGATTTTGGTCGACTCGGGCTTTGGGGAGTTGTTCTATTCCATCAACGACTGGCTATCGAATCTAGGTAGCTCTGCTGTATCGCTGTTTCTATCGTGCTCTGAGCTGCTCATACACCTTTCCTGACAGTTGTCAGACCTCATTGCATCCAAGATGTCTTTTAGCCGTCAGATCCGAGCTCCGAACTCAGCCAGGGCCGTTAACTCAGACCCCACAAGGCCTAGAGACGACAGCACACTAATGAATGAAAAGTACAACTGGCTAAGAGCACCAATCGGCACTTTCTCGGCAAAGTATTGGGGGTCAATCAAAGCGGTTGGTGCTAGTTGACCCAAGCATTGAAACGATGATGACATAATTCTACGGTTCGTCTCAACACGAGCAAGCTAAGTCTATTTCGAAACACTGAACTGGAGCGCCCGAAGAGCTCAATTTCTTTGGATTCTTCAACACCATAGAACGCAATGCTTTCAGTAAAATGTCAAACAAGTATCAGTCCAAAACGAAAATCAGCTTACTTGCTTGCCTGTTCCCGGTTTCAAAGTAACAGGCAACGTCACACCCGACCGATTACTAACGTCCCAGCCAAACACCAGCCCAATACAAGGGAGAATTATGCCTTTTAAAACTTGTACAGCAACACATAAAACACAACCAGATCAAACACACCCACTGCAATGAAAGTGATGAATCGGACTGCACGAGAGGTTAACTTCATGACGTTCTCAGATATTCTCTGGCCAGAATTGCCAATATCCGACATTCCCAGAGAGAGCTTGTAATAGTTAAGATTAGAAAAGTACTGCCGCAAAAGATGATCCTTAAGGATGCTACTTTACAACAGCGCAAGGCGTTGGGTTATCCGGTTGAATACGGATATAACAATAAGACAGATTACAACTGTTATCCCGTAGAGGAGAAGCAGATTTCCAATTTCCATGCATCTCTAGCATTCAGACTGCTCCAAAACCACCTCTGAATCATGCTGAGCATGACGACATAGAGTGGGGCTGCTAATAATAATACTACAGGTGCCGCAGTCCACATCCAGGTTGTGACTCTAATTTGCCACCATTCAATTGCTTCGCAATTCCACGCACTGCAATTAAGATTTCAGGGAGATCGTTCTGATACCTCTGTGGTGTGATTGATTCTGCCCTCGAAGATGGCAGATTTCTGTTTTCTGCTCATAGCTTATCTGGTGTGTTGCAGCAACGACTTTAAACCATGTCTGTCGAATAGGCAAATAACGTAGTCGGCGCAGCGTCACTCTTGGGAAATGAACATCTGCATTGAGACCATTGCTACGCCCGGACGTCCACAGTCCTTATAAAGAAACATTCGAAGTGGACATAAAAGCAACCATCTCTGAACGTTAGGAAACCTGATTTTGCTCCCAAACTTTAGATGTATGTTACGCCGCAGAGAGTATTCAAAAGAGTTCCACGCCTAGAGAGCGTCTTCGTCGCAGAATGAACTCTACTAGTCCAGAGCTTTAGAGACAAAGAAGAAGAACCTCTCCGAGTCTTCATCTCCGTCTGATACTTCCAAAGATGAAAGCTCTGGTAGCAGCAGCCCGACTGAGAGTAGCGACAGCAGCCATAGTAGCAGTAGCGAAAGTAACGAGAAACGTGCAACGAGACCCAAATCTGGTGTGGTTAGAGGTCTTTCGCGACAATTGGATGGCATAAGTCGGGCAGCTGCTGCTAACTTCAAACGGAAAACCCAGCGCATTTAAAAAATGAGCAAGAAAGGGACCACTTCGGTTGCTTCAAATAATGATGGAAATTCTAAGGAGGTGGAGAACCCTTCAAAGTCTCAATCAAAAACGAAGTAATAGGGTAAATCCGGAGCAGAACTGAGTCCTAAAAAGAGAGACAATCCAAGCCAGAATGGTACGAAAGGTAGTGGGGTTTCAAAAAAGCCAGTCTCAAACTCAAAACCGACGACGAAGCGATGCAGACGAAAACGGGGAAAGAGAGAACCGCGCACCATTCAAACGTGTCAGAGTAGCAGACGTTGTTTTCAAATACGATCGCCCGAGGGACGAAACATATTTTTCAAAAAAAGACACATATGGGACCAAGGCATATTTGGATTTGGCTGTTACAAAGAGGAAAGTCTTTCGCAGAGAAAATACAAAGAAGAAGCGACCCAATAAAAATGGAGGGACACTCAGTTTTGAAGTTAACTCCTAGAAGTTCTCAGATGACGCACACTAATAAAATGGTCTAGTTAAGAAGGGCTGATGTCGTATAGTGGCAGAAGGTTTGACCCTTCAGGTTGTCAAAATCCTACACTGACCTTGTAGGTGATGGATGCAAGGAATCATCGGTCATGCAGCTCCGGGCGAACTACCATTTAGGTGTTGTCAGCCACGTGTAATGATGAGATGTACCTTATGGTTGAGTTATTGTTAGTGATAGTAATTGAAATTCTGTGTATTTTAGTACAGTAGTTAAGTGGCCACCTGGCCCTGTAGCCAGTGGTGGCCGGGTCTCTGACAATAAGTCAGAGATCGTGCCTTGCTGGCACCACCCGGGTAATCTGAAGAGGGCAGTCCACTGCATGTAGGGAACTGCACCTCCCCCATCCTTATCTGAGAAAGACAGACATCACTTGGGTCACGAGTATCCCTTTTGGTTCATTATTTCTCAAATATCACACAGGCTTTCTTGCGCGTCGACGCCTACAATCGTTCACCTACACGGTATAGGCTAGTTCCCCCACGCCGTTTGCCTCTGCGGGTTTTCAAGATTCCCTGTTACCATCGAGTTTTACTACGTCTCTCTTCTAAGGGTGAGCTTCAATACGTTCCCTACGGTTGAGCGTCATTACGCCCCCGAGACAAGAAAGTCGCATACCCCAGAGGTGATTTTACGACATTTTGGTCTCCCGACTTAGAAAGTATTTTTAGGTTTCGTCGTACTTTCACAGTTCACACGAGGTTCCGAGAAGGATTGAACGCTCTTACACCTATTTGGTTTCAGGAAATCCCGCAAAGCAATACAGGATACCACTATTGGTCACAAACAGAACGACCTAAAAGGAATGAATACGCGTGGTGCGAGCGGCCTGCAAACCCATAAAGGTCTTAAAGAAGCCCCATTGGCTCAAACGATTCTGGAAAACCCCGAGAAACAGCTCAGGCACCCTCAAGGCAAAACGAGAAAGGTACATGGTCCGCCGCCGATGGCAACGGAACCTCAAAGGTAATTATTAAATGAGGTTGCAGCGGAGGAGCTATGGCCTCAGCTCGAAGAGCGAGCGAAAGCGCTCGTCACCCTTGCGGTCGAAAATGCATAAGCCATAAAGGAGAAGTCGGATACCCGGAAGGTTCCGCCTTCAATGGACGTCGATGCAGTTACCCGTATTGGGGTTGACCGAGCAGCTCAAGAGATATCGGAAAGGATACCTGAAATGGTGAAACAGTATCTCTTTACAAATGCTAGGGAGTATGTTTACCGCGCTGTGCAGGTCCTTTGGGTTTCCGAGGGATTCACAGAATCCCGACCCACACAGGTGAACATCGCAAAGCACATACCACAAGGATTCCAAATGGGTCATTCCACCCATTCCAAACACTTACCTACTGATAGTGAGTACCTACAAGGTCCAAGGCAGAGTCAAGAGGTCCCGGGGAAGGTGGATCCTCAAGACATTTACCTGTCACCAATTACAGGTCTCGTTCAAAAGGATACCCGGAGATGGCCCAAAGGAAGATTCGTCTGACTCGTCGGATGAGCGACGAAGAAACCAAAAAGGGAAGAAGCGGAGGACGAAGAGGGGAAAGAATCGAGAGGATGATTCAGACCTCGACTCGTCAGACTTCAGTTACGATACGAGTTCATCGTCGGATGATGACCGTAAAGGTAAGAAGAAGAAGAAACCAAACTGGTCGACGAAGAAGTCGTCGAAAAAGAACCGAAAGGGTAAAAGGCGGTACAATGAGTCGCCCGACTTTGAGTCGGACACCAAAATAGACCTGGAGGTGCACCAACCCTTGAACGATATGTTCACCAAAGCGGTTGACTACAGGACTTATCGGTTGATCAACAAGTCTTCTGAATACACCCAAGGGCTGGCTTAGAAGATTTCTAAGCACCACAAGAAGCTCAGCTTCCAAATGGGTGACACAACCTTCACAGGTACGGATCCTATTGCGATAATTGAGTTTCTACAGAAGTTCAAGCTTGCATGTGACCAAAATGGGTTTTCCGAGGGCCCTGCTATGTGGCTATTTCAGTTTTACCTTAAAGGAAAAGCATACTACTTGCTGCAGGGTAGGCTTTGCGGCAACACCTTACCGATGGATGAGGATGGCACGCAGATGTTGGAGTCATACCCAGAAGTGGCCAATTTCCTTTTGGAAACATACGCCACGGATGAGGTTATCCAAGAGGGTTACTTCAGAAGTCCTGGCTTACCATCAAAGGCCTGGACAAACCGAGTCGGAGTTTTCGCTCGCGCTTTGGAATCTGACAACCCCGTTGTGGTAATGTGTTCACTACCTCGAGGTTAAAGTCGCTATTTGCCGACAATGTCGACAAAGCGATCCGTTCCCAGGTACGCAATTACCTGGCCATTAACCGAAAGGTAGACTACAATGGCCTCGTTCAATACTCCCAGGGCCTAGGAGATACCCTTCGGCTGGGAAAGAAACCAGCCATGCCTCCAACCTCGAAGGATAAACCGAAAAGGTCAGTATTGGAGATTGAAGGCACAACAACCTCAGAGGGTAGCTCGCACATCGAAGTACCTACAGGAACCGCCATACACTTGGTAGCGACCCAGCGGCAGTTCTCAAAACTGTCGACGGTAGGAAATTGGTCGTCAACGCGTACAACAAACTCGTTACAATCGCCGCAAAGTGCGGTGAGCTCGCATAGGATGCCAGGAGCGAGCTCTCATAACTCGCTACCCACATCCTACGACACTGCTCCTACCAACCAGGTTTTGAAGCCCCCTTCAATGGTAACGCGAGACCATTAAACTGGAGGCCTCGTTTGCTGGTTTTGTCTCGCAAAAGACAATTTGGCAAACAATTGTGCTAACTTACCTCCAGGGATGAGAGACCAGTTGATTCAGACTCGCATGCAGAATCACCAACGTCTCTATGGGTCTTCAACGCAAGCACCAAATAGGTTCCAACCCCGTACACCGGTACAGGTCAATACCGTCGAGGAAACACAAAATTAGACTCAACCCCTCGCGTACAGGAGGAAAACAGCACGCCGTTGGCGTAATGGCCGAACCCAACCTGCAATCGGAAGGCCAATCGATACCCAGAACCTTGAAGGTGGAAGAGAACACGTCACAACCAGTTCCAGTTTGTCTTATGAAGTACAACAAATATAAAGTACGTGCTTCAATGTGTTTCTCCGATCGCCGTGCGGTTCCGGTCACCTGCGTGTTGGATACGGGGGCCGGCCCAAACGTCCTGAACTCCCACGTCATGCCTGAGGCGGTACTTCGAAACTTGAGCCGACCTCCCGACAACAACCCGCTGGTTGATGCAAATGAGCGCCCATTAAACCTTCGAGGTATGCTCACCACTGTGATGCAGCTCGAACACCTCAATGTAAGACTGCAATTCTTTGTTGTCGACCGTTTACCCACAGACTGCCTACTAGGTACGAACGTCATTGACAGACATGTCAAAGCAATCCTTCCTGGTTCCCATACAGTCGCTCTACGTCAGGGGAGACAAATTGCCATTTAGGTAATACGGGAACCAAACGGGGATGGTTCGTCAAACCGAAGAAAATGATATCCACCGAAACGGTCTCCAACAAAGTGCGCATTACCGAACAGGTTGCTCTCCCGCAAATGCACTAAATATTGGTACCGGAGTCGTGTGCGACCCCCGAGCTGGTCGTACTATAAAACCATCCGAGGTTAGCACATCGACACCTCACCTTGATAGCCAACGGGATTGTCGACAACATCCCAAATCAACCCTTTAAGGTGTGTCTCAGCAACTTCAGCCGTCACGACGTGAAGTTGCCGAAAAATACCAATGTTGGCATTGCACTACCGGCCCCACAAGGGGTCTTCACCGTAGCTCACACTGATCTCGGCGAGGTCGCCTTCGATAAGGAAAGGGGTGCGCTAATGCGTCCACAACCACAAAGGTATCGATAAATACCAACTCGGAAGCAAAGCTAACCGATAAGACATCGGTAGACAAAGAAAAGTAACCTGACCCTGAGAGACAATGGAAAGATATAGTCCAGATCGGTGACGAAAACGGCCAACTACGGGGCCGTATTATCGACCTTCTGGAGAAGTTTGAAACCATGTAGTCAGGCCATCTGGGCCAAATTAAGGCCACACAGCATCGCATCGAGCTCCTCCCTGACTCGAAGCCGATTTACCTGCAACCATACCGAGCAGGTCCGAAGGCGAGAGAGATAGAACTCAAAGAAGTGGAGCAAATGCTCCAAGAAGGGGTAATTGAACCAGCCAATTCAGATTGGGCTAGTCCCGTGGTTCTGGTCTAGAAGAAAGGGAATAACCGTATGAGGTTTTGTGTTGAATACAGGAGGCTCAATAGCATGACCATCAGGGATTCGTACCCGATACCTAGAATGGATGAGTGCATCGACTCCTTGGGAGATGCGCAGATATTTACCACCTTGGATGCCGATTGTGGTTATTGGCAGGTACCCGTAGGTGAGGAAGATTGAGAAAAAACGACCTTCACGTGCCATGCACGTTTGTTTCGATTCACACGGATGCCTTTCGGGTTGTGCAATGCTCCAGCCACCTTTCAAAGGGCGCTGGACATCATCCTTTTGAAGGTTAAATGTACAACCGCCTTTGTATACATAGATAATGTAATCATCTATTCCAGATCGGTAGAAGAGCATTTTGGACACATACGCACCGTACTAACCCTCCTAGCTGAGGCGGGGGTAACGCTGAAGCTACGCAAATGCGTCTTCTTTACCAGAACGGTTGAATACCTTGGCCACATCATAGGCCCTGGTACCCTAAAGGTTTCGCCAAGCAACATTAGAGCTGTACAGAAGGTCAAGTTGCCACGATCCCAGACAGACGTACGATCGTTTATAGGTTTATGTAACGTCTATCGTCGCTTCGTGAAGGGATTCGCGAAAATAGCGGCTCCCCTCAACAAGAAGCTCCAGAAAGGTGGACCTGAACGGTTTGAGAATCTATTGAACGACGAAATGGATACCTTTGAGGAATTGACACGAGCGCTGTTGTCGCCGCCAATCTTAGCGTCACCAAAAACAGGTCTACCATACACGCTGGATACAGATGCATCCCATGCCCAAATTGGTTGTTGTCTCATGCAGGAGCAGCACAACGGAGACAAATTACCTATAGGATACTGGAGCCGCGCTATGAATGAGGCGGAGCAGAACTACACGGTAACCGAAAAGGAATGTCTAGAAGTAGTGTGGAGCATATTGATGCTCCGTCCTGTCCAGAGTCAAATGGAAAGTCGCCTTGGTCTATTTGGATGACGTTATAATCTTCTCTCGGACCGTAAAGGAGCACTTTCGCCAAGTGAAGAAGGTGCTAACAATCCTACAGGACGCCGGAGTAACACTAAAAAACGCAAATGCGCTTTCTTCCAGACCTCAGTGGACTATCTCGGTCACGTTGTCCTCTCAGGAAAGCTAAAGGTGGCCACACGGACAACGAATGCGATTTGCCAGGCTAAGCCTCCTAGGACCCACACGGAACTACGTTCCTTCGTGGGCTTGTGCAACGTTTTCCGATGGTTCGTCCAAGGGTTTGCCAAGAACTCGGCCCCTCTCAACGCGATGCTGAAGAAGAGAACACCTTCGGAGTTCGAAGGCCTTACAGACGACCAGTACGAAGCATTTCAGACCCTAAAGGACAAATTGCTGAACCCACCCATATCGGCCTTGCCAAACACCAATAGGCCTTTCGCCCTGGACACAGATGCCTCTGATATCCAAGTGGGTTGTGCACTGCTACAGGAACAGGAGTCACCGAAAGACTATCGACCTATTGGCTATTGGAGCGAAACGCTCACCAGCGCGGAGCGAAACTACAGTACGACCGAAAAGGAATGTCTAGACATCGTATGGTCCGTATCAACACTCCGTCCGTTCCTCGAGAGAACCAGGTTTACCATTATAACAGACCATGACTCACTCCGCTGGCTACTAAATATGCCCGGTGCATCGAGTCGCTTCGCTAGGTGGCGCCTCAGGCTGTCAGAATATGACTACGAGATAATTTATAGGCCAGGCTTCAAGCACCAGGCAGCTGATTCCCTGTCGCGAATCATTACCGGCGGAACTGATGACACCCCATTGGACGACCTAATTCTCACCTCCTTTACAGATGATGGATCTCAGGACTACAAGGAAACAGATGACCTTATGGGTAAGGTGCAATCGGGGGATCTTGAGGTAAGGAATAAAGAGGTATACCTATTGAACTGGGAAACAGTGCCGCCCAACTAGTCACCACCTCAGGATAACGCGATAACCACGGAGGAAAAAGAGGTCCTCCCTATAACTACTGAGAAACTTCTACAGGCGCAGGTCGAAGACGAGTACTGCAAGGAAACAGCTCAATGGGTGGGAACCCCAGGATGCCTATTCGACTATGACCGATTTGGACTACTATGTCGCATCTCACCGCTAAATCGCGCACTCCAACGGGTAATACCAGCTTCGCTAAGGGCGCCATTCCTATACCTTACCTATTTCCCCCGCTTGGCTGGCCATCCTCGAGGCCAAATAATGTACCAGACCCTGAGGAAGTTCTTCTACTGGCCATTCATGGCGCAGGATCTATGGCAAACCGCACGGAACTGTGCACCGTGCGCACAGATTCGAGGGTCTCGCGCCAACCATCAACCCAAACTTAAGCTCTTCCCCGCCGCAGGTCCATTGGAATTTGTGGCAATGGATATGCTTGGGCCTTTGCCTAAGTCGCCCCATTGGAAACGGTTTGTTTTGGGTATAAGAGATAGGTTTACCAAACTTACCCGAGCCTTACCCCTAGGAAAGACAACGGCCACAGATGTCGCCACGGCCTTCTTTTCTCACTGGGTATATCCATATGGCATGTAACTCTACCTCCTTACGGATAACGGCAGCCTGTTTGTACCCAAAATTTTCTCGAATGTCTGTGCTATCTTAGGTATCAAACATGTGACCACAACGTCGTACCACCCGCTAACCATGGGCAAACCGAACGCTTCAACCGCACCCTTCTGGACCAATTGGCGTACTATGTTTCGGAGCACCAATTGGACTGGGACGAAATACGTTGATCCACTGGTTTATGCCTACAACACGCAGGTGCACGTTTCCACAGGGACAACGCATTTCGACTTAACGCTAACGAGAGCGCCGCCGCCGATGGCTGTTGACCTTCAGAAATCGATCATACCCCAGGACATAAGCGAAAGAATGACTCCGACCCCATCGAAGCACTACTCGCGCCGACGCATTGACCGCATTCCCCAATCGGCCAGAACTGTATTAACCAAATCCCAGAGGCGCTACAAGTGCAATTTCGCTAAGCCGTTTGGAACACACCGACCTTTGGGAAATGAGATATTGTTTACCTGGACCGGCCACAGAAAGACGGTGACGAACTCTAGGACACTACGCGGGAGCTCATATTCCGCTCTACAGGACCATACAAAGTCCTTAAGGCCAACGATCACACCATAAATTTACTCATTGACGACCTACAGGACACTGTGTCTATCGACCGCGTGACACGAGCTCCCAGTTCCTCCGGACCACGAACGTCCCAGCCCCCCGGCCCAACGGAAGCACCACTACCTTAGCTCAGCACTCAAGTCTCCACATCACCTAAGGCAGTTCCCGAGGACTTGACTAGCCCCACGGACACGATGATCAAGTCCAACTACGATGACCCATCGCTCCCAACCGACTTCGATGGATTTGCCCTTCTAGACCACACTCTCCTTCCAAAGGATGAACACCATCCGGAATATGTGACTGAGCGCATCATCTCGGCCGTTGTGGGAGAAGATAGAACTATGCGCTATTGCGTCGGTTGGTTCGGCTACACACCTGAAGAAGATACTTGGCAAGAGCCTCAAACCATTCCTGCTTATTTTTAACGCCCGCTATTGGCGCAGAATCAGTCACTCGGAGCGCGGCCTTCAAGAAGGGGCACCCAATTGGCGCAGATTCAGCCACTCGGAGCGCGGCCTTCAGAAAGGGGCAACCATTGGTCCAAATAATCCGACCATTGGTTCGCATAATCCCAAAACACCTTCCAAACCGCCTCCCGACACGACCTTTCGCCGGAGCACGACGGTTAGTCGTAGCTCCCGCATCAGGGAACAAAGTCAGTCCTTCGGAGATACCTGAGGGCGACCCGGGACGCTCTCAAGATGGGACGCCCTCCCAAGGCACGTACATTCGAGATACAAGAAAGACCTTGGAAAAGCCCAAGAACTACTTTATTTAACTTACTCAAGTAACTAACAGAGGCCTAACAGCCCTCGGTATGACCTCAAGGTTCACGGAAGCGCTTCAAACACGAACAGGACTCACTGGGGCGGTGCAGGAGTAACTCCGTCGTTCCCATTGGAACCTGCATGAGAAAAACCGGGATTAGGGTCACCCGAGGAGCCAACGGGTCCACCCGAACCGACCCCAGCGAGCCGAACACGCTTCGTCGGCAGCAATTCTCATGAGGAACAATTTTCACCATCGGAAACTTCCTGCTCACTCAAATTGAGACCGTTTCGGGCATTCATATCGGCAGTAACCCTCTGGGACATCGCCTGCGCATTCTGCTGCAGGATATTGACCATGGCGGTCTTCAGGTCCTGACCCTGCTGGACAACCGCGGCGTAGCGAGCCGAGCGAGGCGCCCAGAAGCATGCTTCCCTCAGAACTGTCGCAATGTCTATCGAGGCCGTGATACCAACGATATGGCAGACATGGCGGAGATTCGCGGCGGCAGCCGTGACCGAAGCAGGAAAATGGACCAACGGAGAAAACGGAGCGACGTCTACGCCCCCGGTGGACGTCTGAGCAAGTGCCTCGCCTACAAGACTTTCGGTTTGGACTGTAACCTTTCCCGGAGGAATACTCACTTGAACGACGGGCGGTTCATACGATAGCTCATCCTGAGAAGCAGCTCCTGGTGGAGCTGAAGGAGGAGAACCAGTTGGCAAAACCACGGCGGACTCAACTGGAGGATGAAAGCCCTCCACTGGTAAGACGAAGGGATCTTCACCAAAGGATTCTCGGTTGTACATGCCAGCAGGAACAAACGCCGCGGCTTCCACATCAGGCTCGATGCAAAGAGGATCGAACCGAATGGTCTTCGGACAATAGTCGGGCACATGACGCCTAGGAATATCCGATGGGTGATTCCTCAAGGGCTTGGTGGGATCGGCACGGGCATCTTCCCGACCCTGCGGATGCAGCGGAATCGGTGTGAATGAGTCGGTATCCAAGTCATACCAAAGAAAGATGGGAGTATTGCCCCACTCCACCTGTAGGGCATGATCGAAAAGAGCCTCGGTCCCCTCGACGTCGAACTGAGTACCACGTACGATGTTTTGTATGCCCAGGTTCCTTAGAAAACGGAACATGATGTCTGGGAGCGGGATTCGGCGACCTCGAGGACCGGTTATGTTCTCATCATACCACACCCTCCAATCCTTCGAACGGACATTACCCAGGATTCCGTATTTCGCGGTATTCAGAAAGGGCTTAAAGGACATCACGCCGGGCTCGACGAAGAGCACCTGCCAGGAAAGCCAGGACCTTCGGTCATGATCAGCTTCCATGAGCTGGGACGAGTAGTACGCGACCTTGGACGGCGTGGGAACCAGAAGGAGCGGCGAGAAAGGCCAATACACGGCCATTGGTTCTCATCCTCGTGGGGTAGGTAAAGGTAAAATGGAATGCGTTTGTCGGTGCTTATGTCGTGGAATTCCACTTAATGCCAACAAACGAAGAACCCCAAGGGTTGACGTAGACGACCAGTGGGCTCGTGCATCTCGTTCCAAGAGACCGGATTGGGCATCCAGAATAAGTGGTCGTACGGTGGCGGGAAGCACATAAGCTTCAAGAGGTTGTGACCAGCCGGAGGAAAGTGCACATGAGGTGAGATGAAGTCCGTGTATAGGTCCGAAAGAAAATTGTCCACCCTGAACTGGTAGGCGGCTTCTTCCTCGCAGCGAACGTACGGCATGTCCGCTTGGACGACTGTGCGACATCGCGTCTCTGAACGCGGATCCACAGGACGATGAAACCATTGGTTATAGCACGAGACGCTGCGCGCGTACTTGCTGCCTCTCCGGAAGTCGGATATCTTGGCAAACCTTCAGGCGTCGAGATACATGGGGAAAAACCTTTGGTATTCTTCCACTGAGGACGGAAGAACGGCATGACGTATTGCCCACGGGTTTCTTCCCATGGTATGGTCATAGTGGTCCCCCGGACGCTGGTAGGCCACCTGGTATCCCGAGGAGCTCCCTGTTGGGTTATTTCAAGTCATAGTACCGCTCGTCTCAGGGTGGTCCGCCGGAAAATAGATGGGAGCGCCGGTGGAGGTGATATAGTCCGAAGGAAGTACGGCGTATCCGGCGGACTTATAAGGTGATTTCGGTATCACGCGCAAGCAATGGAAAGGTACCAGGAGGAAAAGACGAAGTAACGGAGTTGACCCGGACGGACTGACAGGCGTGAAAGACGGTGGACGAAGCGCGGAGGGTCGCCAAGGAAAGAACGGAGACGAAGGAAGAACCCAATGGACCGTCTCGGAAACGCGACGCGAGGAATACGCCGGCGATGCACCTACGGCCAGCGCTCACGGCGCGTGACAGTTTCAATCCTAAGGCAAATTAATTGCCCTTCGGCGCCAATGGTCTGCTAACGCATCCCGGCATCCCTTCAGGCAGTGACGACGTGACGCACCGCCGCACCATATGGTACCGGGAGCAAAGAAGTGCACGCCTCCCGTAGAGCAGTTATGAAACCATCGGGATTTCGCCGTAACGGTCAAATTCTAAGGAGGGAGATATGTGAAGGAGCGAGAATACCGGTTGAGCCCGGTAAGCCGCCAGGCCCTGAAGGATTTTGCATGTGACACGTGTACGGGTCGACCTCAGGGGGACTCATGTAGATTATTATTTTTATTTAATTAGTGTAATAGCTTAACACTACAGTGCCAGGGAGATCTCAGGGCCTCTCTAGTACTATTTACTTGGCCCGAGTGACGCTTCTCCCTTAGAGTACGGTAGGCACCGTTAGGATACTAAATAATCCCCTTTGGTATGTTCGTTCCACCCTTGGTCTTCAAGCCACAGTTTCCGTAGCTCCAACGTGTAGGACTACGCCGTAAACGCCAGCCCATTGCACCAAGTACTCTGGGAGTGCCACTGTCAAGGTCTCGAACCTTAGGACCCGCTCTACCACGCTACCACCGGTCGAGACCCGTACGCTGACTCACCCCGTCATTGCGTTATAGAGCTATACCAAGGTGAGACTTTTCTGAGCAGAACTTGCACCAGATAGGGCAACAACTTGAAGTGCGTATGGTTCGTTCTGGGCCTAAAATACAGTGAAGGGAACGAAAAGCACGTCGGAATCGGTTGTGCCAGAAGAAGAAGGATCGTCTGTGACTACGTCTGGGGCGATCAAACTCCAAGAAGACCTGAGATTCAAGACCCTCCACCCAAATGATACAAACGCGCGGAATAACCAGTTACTGCACAGACCAAAGCAGTACGCCCCAGAGGCGGAGTCGAAAGTGCCATAGTTTCTGGCGATCGGGACTTGGGCTTTGTTCTCTTCGTAAATGAAGAAGACGGTGTTAGAAGTCGTCGATTCAATGGTGAAAATTACTGGCTGGGAATAAGACTTCCTAACATCAGCGAGTGGTGTTGTTCTGAACTTAAATGCGCTGTTGCTCACTGAAAAAAATTCGAACGCATCAATGAGGGTTTCTCCCACCAATACTGGATGATAAAGATATATCGGAGTTGATGAATTGCTCTGTTAATGTATCCACCCTGTTTCCGTCCTCCGTTACAGAATTAGGTGTGATAGTATTAATGAAGACTGTGGCATTGTAAGAAAAATCAAGCGAATTCAAAGCACATGTGACATGATTTTTTCACCATAAAACGCACACAACTGCAATAATCCGAAGCTGTCAAAGTTAAACACATTCCATTCCACCATCAAGACGAAGCGTGCATGAAGTTAATAACCGTGAAAAAGTGTGAGTAACATTGCAGTGTCGCTGCTTGCAATAGCAGCGCAACAAAATACTGCATTCGTGCAGCAGCAGAGCGCCTTTTGTACGTTTCTCCGTCGGTTTTCTCGCTTCTGACGCATCACCTCGCAAGATGTAACAGTCCACATCCATTCAAGGTTGCAAGGGGAACTGCTCCACGCGTCAAGTCCATTTATCACAGTGCGCTTTTTTTCTTCTTCTCAAACAGCTCACTGCTATTATAGAACGGAGAGGTACCCTGATACCCATTGGATGAGCTCATGATGTTGTACAGATTCCTTGCTTTACACTATGATATGTT
This sequence comes from Agarophyton chilense, assembly GCA_030374765.1. Lineage (NCBI taxonomy): Eukaryota > Rhodophyta > Florideophyceae > Gracilariales > Gracilariaceae > Agarophyton > Agarophyton chilense. The sequence goes on from JARGXX010000121.1 coordinate 658,012, forward strand.
TGACAATGTCAAGGCATTGCAAAACGGTGTCTTCTGTTGCGGTTGTACGGACCACGCGGCGGGGTGAGAATGGAAATATTCTTGGTGTTTCTGATTGGTTTGTTAGGCGACGGCAAAGGATTTCTCGACATAAATGACAAGTCCGGCGAAGGCGTTTGAATAGTAGCCATCCCCGATGATGGGGGCAGTTCCAAAGTGAAACTTATTGAATCATGTCGCAAGTGTCGGTCTGACAGAAGCGTAACAACGTTAGAATCACGCAGATGCAAAAGGCCGTGTATAGATCGCCTGCTTCACATAAAGCCCGGGTCCGTTCGCGGAGGGCCTGTGTGATGATGATTGGCAAAAGAAATCTGTGGCAATAACGATTAATAGTAAAGCTGTTTGCGATACGGCGACGCAAGATAGTCGGAGGAACCATTGAGGTTCTGCGGTTGGAAAGCGTGCTTTGGTGGATGAAGCACTGGCGGAAACAGCGGTTGTCGACAGCAATCCAGGGCTTGGGAGCTAGCATGAGCATTGGGAGAAGGTCTGGTTGCATCGGTGACGTTCCCGTCGGATAGAACGCCATTCTCGGCAGGCAGGGCACAGCTTGTGCGAGACTTCAGAACGCCCGGCGATTATATGAAGATGGTGGCGAGGCTGCTCGTTCTCGTTTCTGTAAAAATCAGCGGAAGAGGTGGAGGGCGGATATAGAAGAGCAGTGGGGTGGAGAGGGAGCGGGGGGGGGGGTTGTCGTCGAGAGAAATAACCTGTGGCAGAGAAGAAACTGATTTTGTTTCGGGTGGGTTAAAGAGAAGGGTGCCGGAAGCTGCAGGGAAAGGGGAGAGAAGGTTTCCCTGGGAAGAGGGAGCCGGGAGGGCGGGAGAACGAGGGGGGGGGGTTGGGGTGGGGGAAAGTTTCGCAGAGTCGACGGTTCGATGTGCGTGCATTGAATACGGACAGCGCGCACAGGGCGTGCGCTTCTTTACTACTCTTACCATGCTCACGCGTGTATTCGGCTCCATGTTGTGCCCCTTCAAATGGCTGCGTTTAGGGCTCTCTCCTAAAGCCGAAAGCGCTTTGGTTATGGGCTCGCGGCGCTGTCACATCTTACGAGTCGTCCGCATCGCCCTCGTCGCGACTCCTGAGGACTGAGGGCGAGAGCTCTGCTGCAGTTCCTTCCGCAGCTGTCTGCGAGTCGTTGCAGCCGCCGCCGCAGATAGCGCCCTCGCCATGCGCTACTACTCAGTGCTCGCCATGTGGCGCATCTTCTTTCTCGTCACGCAGGCGTTTCCGCCGTCCTTGTTTGCGTAGCTGGCCTTCGTCGCCTCAATGGGTCATGTTGAAATAGTTTTGCACATCATTTCTATTGCGGACGTCGCCGTTCTCGTCGGCCTCATCACCTCCGCTGTGTTCGCTTTAATGCCGTCGCTGCATATAGCCGCCATCTACTCTCCCGTCCCGTTCTAAATGACCTCTGTGGAGGTCGTGGTTATTGGCTCCGCCAAAGGCGTTTACATCGGAATGCTAAACGTTGGTTTTTTCTATCGAATCTTGTGACTACCCACTCTGAATAGCGCTGTTGTACCACGCTATGTCTCAACACGAATTTTTATTCATACTCTGTGCATCTTAATGGTCCATGAAGAACTTAACGAGCACACACTTCTCCTCTCATCGTAATGTTACACCATCCGCCGTTGTCAAAGAACAGTTTGGCTGGTACATGCGAATGTCTAAAACATCGCAGCATTCTTCATTTGCAGCAGCATCCAATCATGCTGCCGGGAAGGAATCTTCTGGGTGACATGCTTTTACAAACCTAATCGTTTTCAATGTACGCAATCTACAAAGTGGCGCTCAGAAAGCCAGCCATGAAGACAATTCTAATCGTACGTAAATGCCTGTGGTATTAAACATTTGGATCTCAACACACTCTGAATTTTTCTTTCCAAACCTCGGCAATTTTTCTCTGGCAAGGTGAGAGAGACATGCATGCCTCCGATATGCTAACAGCGTTGATTACGAGCAGTACCTCGGGCACCTTTTCCGGTCTTTCCCCGACGAATGCACAGTTTCGGTTCCGAACGATGACGCCGCGAGCCAAGGCGACTAAGAGCAGTACGTTAAATCCCGGAACGTCCGCAGGGGCTCGGAGTTATCTGTTCCGACACAGTGTATGAGGAGAGGAGGCTGATTATGTTCCCCAAAATCGATTGAGTGCCCCCATTTGCATTCGACACCGTTGTGGTTTGAAGAATAGGGATGGGAAATACTTCTTCTTCTCCCTCATCCACTACCTCTGCAATACATTCATTTTCAAATGCATTGGGAAGGGTCGGCTGTAGACCGAAAAATTGAATATTTTGTTGTTCTGACACATGAGCTGAGGTCTTATTTGGCTCAGGGTTGGAAGATATTTCTAATAAATTCACAGTATCATGGAAATGTGCCTTAGAGTTTTTAATCTCGACAGGTCTTCGGTCAGTTGCTCCGCCATTTCCATACTCACGATCACGTCTCAGAGTCTCTTGTATGAGCATTTTTGCAGCCCACTGACCCTCTGCTTTGCGAAGAATACGAAAGTAGCGTTCTATTTTGGATCGGATTTAAACGACAACCAACGGGTGCTCACGAACCGAAGACCGATATGTCATCTTTCCATCATCAGGTATGTTACACACTGAGTAGATGTACTCTCTAACGCTTCACATAGCTGCATGTATGAACTCTTCGGTAAGCGTTTTTTATTTGTCATACTCACGCGTTTTCAATAATTCCTTTTTCCGATTGAATATATCGCGCATGCCTCCTTGAGCCCTTTTGCAATCAACACTTTGTTTCTCTCTCCGGCGGGACTCGTTGCCAGTGGGAATTGAGAGAACGCGTTCTTCATATTCTGTACCATCTTCTCCTATTTGTGCGAAAGAAGGATTATGTGGGATCGAAGTGTACAATGCTGAGTGACTCGGAATAAAGTGGTTAGGAGACCTGAAATTAGATCAGGCTAGTGTGCGCCTTGGTGTGGAGAAGTGAAAGCCTGGAAAGGGAACACGGATGAAGGATGAAACGGTTGATGGAAGGGCTGGGCCAGAAATGTAGAGAATATGTTTCCAAGACCGGGTATAGTTTCGTTTCGGCATGAATCCCGGACTACATTTTCGTTTCGTTCTTAGAACACAAAAAAGTATTCCCGTTTCCGTCCGGAATCTATTATGTTATCAATATTGTGCAACACATGTACTTGGGGAATGAGATCACATGCGGCCCTGTTATTGATCACTAAGGATGCGTAGGGATGAGAGGGCGAAGACGATTTTGCCAGAATTTTGGTACAAGGGGTGTATGCGCAAATCTCATAAACATGTTATTTGCGTCGAGAGGTCAAAATAGGAGCGCATCAAGCACAGATTCATCCGATTACAGTACAGAATCCGTAAGGCGTGCAAGGAAGAGATCAGCGCCAAATAACTTTTCGTATTCTACTTTTCATTGCCCTGCAAGTAAGGGGCAAAACTTTGTGAGTCCCGTTCGTGATGAACTGATTTGCGATGCAGCTGATGGGCCTTTGGTAATTACTGAAGTGGAAGAGGGAGACGATTCCGTGATAGTATCCGAATATATCACAGCTGATCGAATGGATGAGACGCATTATATATTTCGAGGGGATGTAGGTGAAGTAGATGACGATCCACAGAGAAAATTTGATTACCGCCGAGATCAAGATGAAGCATTGCAATACGCTTCTCCCAACAATTCGGGGCTTGAAACAGAGACATTTGATAGATACCAGAATTGACAGAGAACAGCAAAACGATCTCTACAGTCGACAATCTGGAGTCTCAGTGTGTGCTTCCATTAGATCCGGAAAAATCAGAGAGAAACTGAAGTTTCTCTCAAGTCAAAGAGTCAGCGATGTAGTGAGACAGTCAAAAGCAAAGAGGTTAATGAGGGTTTTACTGATAATTGAGTTTGGTGGTCTCTCTAAAAATCAAGCTCTCAATCTGCTAGCAACTGATGTTGTTGCTACAAAATTTATCTACGATTCATTGATAAACTACGTACAGATACGAACGGGAGTGAGAATACTCTATGGGGTCATGTACAGCGGCCATAATTGTTCTATCTACGCAACAGAGGCTGATGGAATGGTCTATCCCAGTTTCAAGTGCAAGAATCCCGTTTCAATTGGTCAAAGATACTGGTAAAGGCTATTCTCTGAACAGCTTGCATCTCTCTGTAGAGATTGTAACACATTTGAATCCCTTATGAAGGGTTGTGAGGGAGTGCAATTCAACTCAGCGTACTGGATATGTGTACGAATCCACACCTTCTGAGTTTGCAGATCAGGAGTATGAAGAAGATCCAGGTTTTGATGCAGAACTAAATTTCGAGAATGAACCTGAACTATCCGGTGCTGCGCCTGTGACGGCTGTTTCGCCACTAACGGCTACAAAATCGGGTTTCAACCCGTCGATGGGATACCATCATGGGTTCGCCCACCCACCGTGCGATGCGGAGGATCTCTTTTTGGCACCGTTGAGACATTTTCTCTTAGACGCGGGTTTCCTCGAAACACAGCTGCAAGGCGATCGTGCTGATCTTACCACCATGCTGAAAAATAATACCCGCGAGTAAAAACGTTGACCATTAGATGTCTTTAACACCCTTGAGGCAATAACGTAAACCAAGTTGGTCTGTCTCCATGACTTCACGTTTCCCTAGGGACTTCTTCTTCTTCTCTCACATCCTTTTCGAAAGGCAAAGGGGATCATCAGTCGCTCGGCAAAATCAGGTCTATAAATACCATTATCGCGGTGTCGTTCTCTGCTGGGAGTGGTAGTCAAATGCGATGATGATAACGCACAACCTGCGAGCGCCGGATATGAGGAATAGGCTCCCCCGTATCCGCTTCCAGAGGAAAACCGTACCAACGGATACCATACAGAAGTCTGTGGGTGTCGTCGTCTTCGCCGTGATCGATGATGCGATCTATGATGTATTCCTGGTAATTTCCCTACTTTTAGGCGGATGGCGCGAGGTTTCCATTCACCGCCTTATACCGTCTGACAAACGAACGCCTTGAACGCTGACGGGATGTGACAGTGTTTTAGTTTCCTTTAACCTCTCGAGAGAGGGCTTGGAAACTCCCTTTACATTGAGGTTGAACTTGCGCAGTCTGTTCGGACAGCTGGGGGCTTTTTTGTGCCACTGTACCGCCCTTCTCAGCTTCTGACTGCATAGTCACCTGGTCTACGGTGACCCGTTTTTCTTCACGTTGCATGTTCTTTCTGTCCTTGTTAGGGACCTAAACAACACTAAGCTTCTTCACCGAAAGTTCGGCCGGAGGTGCATCCACCACTAATGGAGGTTTAGCCTCATCTTCTCTTTCTTCTCTTTGGTCGGCTACCAAGCGCGATCGCTCAACGAGTGGCGTTCCATTTTACGGATCAACCTGAACTGGTAATGTCATGTGTACGGCCGCTTCTGAACCGGATCTAACTGGGCTAATTTTGAAAATATCTTTCCTGTCTTCAGGTACTGTGTTCGTACGAGAGTGCTGGCTCCTGTTACGGGGCTTCTTCAGATTTTTTGGTGAATTGCCGTGGAATGCCACTGTACTGCCGCGCAGCGAGAGATCACGAGCCGTGTCAGCGCCGTGTGCCACGGGAGGCGGATTGTCTCATTTGACGGGTAGCTCTCGATCCTGCCGATAAACAGGGCTTACTTTCCAAGTTTCTTGGGGTTCCGAGTTGCTTGGTGCGGTTTCAACACAATCGCGCGAAAATCGTCCAACGTCCTCTCCTGTCTTTAATACTACCGTGTCATCGGTGAGCTCCATTACCTTTAAAGGTCCGGATACTACAGGTAGCAATTTGTGACTCGGTCCATCCTGCTTTTCAAGTAGTTTCAGGCGAACAAACGCGTATCCTCCTGCTCGGAGATCTGACAACTGTCTTCGCCGTCGGGCGTCCGAGTTACGTTTGTAACTCGCTTGCGTTTTTGCAAATTCTCGAGCCTCTTGCTCTGTTCTTTACCTCAGGTCGTTTCTCCACTTTAGATGTTTCTTCGGCGGTGTTGGCTTGTCTTCCCGGACTTCGTCAAAACTAATAGGTAGTGGCGGTGGGCTACATGATATCACGAGATCAAAAGGAGCCACCTTTGGAGACGTATGCACTTGCGTGTTGCACGCATAAAAGATTGTGTCTGTGTACATTTCCCACTTCTTCGGGTAGTCCCCGATGTAATGCCAAAGAGCGGCTATTAACGTACGGTTGTAGCATTACCCCTGACCATTACACTGCGGATGATTGGTCGTGGTAAACATGTTCTTGATGCCCGTTATTCGGCATACGTTCTGTAAGAACTTAGCGGCAAACTGTTTTCCATTATCTGATAGCATAAGTTCCGTCGGTCCGTATATATACACCCGGTGTTTGATGAAAGCCTGAGTTCTGACCAAGGCGGTTATGCTCTTCAACAGTACAGTCCGTACAAATTTTGAGAATCGATCCATTATTACCAAGAGGTAGCGATATCCTTGATTGGAACGAATTAGCTATCCAAGTATGTCGATGCTGACGATTTGTAGAGGCGCCTTCGCCGGAAACAAGGTCATCTTTTTCCTCTTCTCATAGAGTTTCACGCGATTCATCGCAAACATTCGGCATAGATTTACCGTAGAATGGCAGACCATTGCCAACGTTGGCCAATAGAAGTCCTTTCTTAGGGTCATAAACAACTCTGTTCCTTCTGGGTGTCCAAATAGCTTCGCACAATGTGCCACAAAGCGAGCGGAACCACGATCTGATCAGGCTTCTTGAAATATCTGAGCAATATACCTCGTGATTCGAGCGAAAAGGTCAACTCCTCCCCCCCGTTAAGTTGAGAGCGTATCGCTGCACAGAAGTTATCTATGAGTTTTTCATTGCAGAGTTCAGTGATCGAGATACGCTCTAATTGATCAGGAGGTTCAGTTCCATGGGTTGTCATGAGAGGGTCCAATTGGGAGGAGTCCCCTTCATCTTCTTGATCTTCAACTTTCGTTTCATCTTTGTTCATCTCCATTGAGAAGCACGGTGGATCGTCATCGATTTCCCTCTGGGTTTCCCCTTAAAGTTTTCATTCGCTATAAAGCGTCGGCTCGTATGTTAGCCAGTCCCTGCTTATATTTAACTTCGAAATCGAATTCAGATTGTCGTAAGCGCCAACGTGTTAATCTCCCGGAGGGGTCTGTTTTTGATAGTTACCATCGTAGGGATGAATGATCCGTATGGATGGTAAACGTTTCTCCCTGGAGATACGGTCGTAAAGTAGTCAGCACCCACATTACGGCAAGGCATTCCTTTTCTGATACGGATTAATTCTTCTCTACAGCGTTCACCGTTCGTGACCAGTAACCGATTGGTTTTCTCTGACCGTCCGGATGGGTCTGAAAAAGGGCGCACCCTACCTGATACTCACTAGAGTCTGTATCCAAAGAATAGGGTAGATTAGGTTCAGGCAAGGCCAAGATTGGTGCTGTGACGAGTTTTCTCTTTAAATTCTTGAAGGCTTCGTGTTCGGCGGGTCCAAATTCCTCGACTCTAATAGGCTGTTTTCTACGCAACAATGCGTTCAATGGAGCTGCTATGTGCTAGAAGCGCGGTATGAATCGTCTGTAGACGTTACTAAATCCAAGGAAGCATCGCAATTGAGTCTGTACGGACGGTGGTTGCGATTCGGGGACTTTCGCTGCCTGGGCTTCATGAATTGCGAGCTGACTAGGCCTAGTTGTGTGACCCAAATACTTCACAGTATTTGCGAACCATTCGAATTTCTGGAACTTAAAGGTTATAACTGCTGTATCCAACGCTTTGAGGATCTCCTCTACATGTCGCAGATGACTTTCCATATCCTGAGAGAAGATAATAACATCGTTCAAATAGACTACACGTGTTTTCCATTTATACTTCGAAAGTAATATATCCAGGGCGTCCTGGAAACTTACCGGAGCATCGGTAAGGCCAGAGGAAATCCGCTTGAGATGGTATAGTCCAGCGTGTGACACAAATGCAGTCTTATCCTGACCTTTTTCGGCTACAAGAACCTTCCAGTAGCCAGTGTTGGCGTCGAGCGCGCTGGACACCTTCCAACCCCCTAAGCTGTCTATTTAGTCGTCCATGCGAGGCAGTGGATATGTATTTCGTATCGTGGCTGCGTTGAGTTTCCGGTGGTCCGCACAGAATCGTGAAGAACCATCAGGTTTTGGGACTAACACCACAGGTGAAGCCCAAACAGATTGTGCAGCTTCTATTACTCCCGCTTGAAGCATCTTGAAAACATTTTCCTCCTCGATCCGACGACTTCTTGGTCCTGCTCTGTACAGTGGCTGAGAAGTGGGACAAGATCCCAGAATAACAGCAATATGATGATCTCGGGCGGAGATCTCTCCTGGTTTTCCACTCCACATGGGGGCATACTTTTTCAAAATTTGTTTGATTTTTTTCTTATATAGTTCAGGAACATTCTCAAGAACTATATTTTCGACCAGCAAGTCTGGGTTCTTCTCTTCTTCTGTCGGTTTCGACTGCTCTCTGGGACCTTCATATGCGCCAGTTGATTCGTCTGACACATCAGAAAACCTTAGCACTTCAGCGGTAGAGACATGAGTCGGAACCACTGCTTTTGGGTATTGCAGAGCAGCTGCGACGATCTGATTCTTCGGTAAACGATAATCGTTCTCAGTAAATTTAATGATGAGTATTCGGAAGGGTTTTTCCGTTTCAACTTGAACAATTTCATTCGCTGCGAGAAGTCATCGATGCTCGTACATAGCTGAATTAGGCTGGATTACCACGAGACCGTGTCGTTGTCTTATCACTTGTACCCAGGTTTGGGATTGAGTCTTTAACACTATAAATTTCGATATACGAATCTTTGGTGATGTACGACCACGAGCCAACTCATAGTCCATTGAGGGTTGAAGTGGAGCTTCTGTAGAGACTCTTCGTAGTGGTCTTCTCACTATAGAGAATATCGAGAAATCGTCAAACGGGACTAGTGGACTCCGAGGCCGGAATGCTTCGAAAAACTGTCACAATAATCACACCTCAGAACAACTGGTGCGGCCAGTGCCTTGAAGACAATAAACGTCGCCTTCACCAAAAAGTGTCCGATTCGAAATAACAACTTCTCTGTTCCAAGTGTTCTCACTACATTTATAGTAGCATCTCGGACATCCGGCAACGGACCGTAACGCATTTGTTCCTGGTCGGTGGGTTCTAGTTCGAGGATCCGAATAAAGTTCGTTCGGGCGTCTGTATCCGAAACTGTCGGGCGGCGGGTCAATAAATCTTTGCCAGAGCCGATGTCGCCATAAATTTTATAGTTCTTCTTTTTCATTATCGTAATAAAGTTTTCCCGTATCGACTGACAAGTACAACCTCTCCAAAGACATTTACGTTCACAGTCAAAATGTAATCAATTTCCAACGGACGGATTCAATCCGCTCGACGGAATATGAAGAGTCCTCGTCAGAAGCTTGGGTCTCCAAGCGGGGAAAGAAGGACAAGAGTGCTGCCTGGTTGGCTCTACGCCATGAAATAGGGCAGATTCTTTAGGGGTTCTCTCACTTAGTTTCCCGACTGAGGCGGGTCGTTCGCCCTTAGAGCGTTGCTTTCAACTTGCGGATTAGCCTGTGGTGCTTCAGTGTTCTGAATTAGTAGAGCTCCTGATTGACGTCCAGGATGGTAGCTAAGCCATGTTTTCACCTTCCAGTAGGTACCAGCGGGCACTGGGGTTCTTTTCTCCTCTGTAAGAGTCTCGTAATTTGTAAGGACGCGAACTAGATCCTTTGCAGGAAGGGTACATTCTGGAAATAGATGATGGCGTCCATAGCACATAAAGCATATTAACGCTTCACGGCGTGCTGCCTACATCGGTTGTCATCGATACGCTATTTGCGCTTCCATGAATCCAGGTTTTCCATTCTTGAATCCTCCTTCCGGGGGTCTCATGTATTCAAGGGATTCTAGGCGGCTGCCCTCTATAGCCATTAGAGCTTCTTCTTCTTCTTTAGATTCTCAGTGAGATAGATCCTTTGTGGGCACTGATGAGTGCCAATAATTCATAATTTGAATAGGATCGCGTTGCGATTGGTTATCATGTCTAACAAATGACGACCCTCGAGAGTCCACCGAAGATTCAAGGCGGAACACCTTTAGAGCGATTTTGGCGGCTTGTTTGCGTCTTTTCTCTGCTTTGGATGCACCAAGCGTTGTGGTGTTCCGCGTAAATCCGCCAGCTCTTATTGCGTCACCATCAGCTTGCGCAAACTGAACCAACCCCAGAAATGGGGTTCTTTCATGCTCCTCTCGAAACCGAGACACTACAGATTTGATTTTGGGATCGAGTCCTTCGATGAACAAGATAATCTTTTCCTCCATTGAGTGAAAGTTTTCATGGCGCGTGGCAATTATGATAAGCCTCGAGCTGTACTTTGCTTCCCCCTCACCAGGTTTCTGGGTCAAATCACGAAGATCTAGGATAGTCTGTCTGATTGAGTTCGATGTCGCATAGCTTCGCAGTAAGTACTGTAATGAATCCGGACAAGATTTTACATCTCCTTGGTCAGCTGCCAGGGATCCGCAAACAAAGCGATATTTCTCGAACGGAAAACCCGTCAAGAAATTTGGTAATGAAACCCAAGCTTGAGGTTCACTCATTTCTAAGAGGCCCGCCTTGGCAACGGAAGGAGTAAAGAACTCCATCACGAGAATGGGCGTTTTTCCATCAAAGACTAGATCATTCAGTCCAATCTTCAACCGGTTAATGAGGTCCTTAACCCTTGCGGTTTCGCCACTCGATCGTTTCTTTTCTCCTCTCTTCAGGCGATAATACCTGTAGGCCAGGACTTTCCGATACAACGGAATTCGTACAAGGAAGTGGCCTGAGACGCTTGTACTGAAAACCTTTCTTCTTTAATAGCCAAAAAGACTTGTTCCTCTTCCTAGAACGGGAATTGCGATGATCATCATCATTGGCATCTCTAGTGGATGTAAACGACGCGTCAGACTTGTCAGCAGTGGAGTTCTCATCCTAAGATGCTTATGAGTCGTCACTAGTGTCGGACTGTGACATTTGCTTCTTGCCACGTCTTGACTTCGATTTCTTCGAACGCTCTTCCCTCAAGGGGATTTCATTATCGTCTTACACGACTTGGGTAGCAGTAGTCTGTGCATTAACTATTGCTTACAGGCGTTCCAGACGAGGGCTAACTCGAGTGAGGATTTCGCCAACGTCAACGGTTAGGCCCGGTGGAGCGTCCCGGTCATTACTATGCCTTTCCATTACTTGGTTCAATTTCTCTCGCAGGGTTTTATCAACCGCGGACATCGGCTTTCTTTCTTCTTGGCTAGCTAGTACGCCATCTGCGCGGCGCAAGCGCTTGAAATCTTTGGTAATGACCGTCATATGTGATTCAAATCCAATGATTCGCTCACGATAGGCGTTTGACTCAGATTTTAGACGGAGCACCTGAGAGCGTACTTCATTTCCTCCAGCAGGGGTTACGACCGGTTGGTTTCTAGGTCGAGTATGGGAACCATTTGCATCCGTGGCTGCTTCAAGAGCCAACTCCAGGGGCGTGGGTACATCCGAGAGATCTCGTCTATCGGTTACCGAACGAGAGCGTGTCATGGTCTGGCGGAATAGTCGCTCTCCGGTTTCTGTAGATGAGGCGAGCCTCGGTCACGGACGTGAGTCTCAAGGAACCGGGCACCAGTACTAGACCGGGTCTTCTTTTTCGGCATTCCGAACAAATCGAATGTTCGGAGACGAAATAATTCAGATCTTCAGTTGAATACGGCAGCGTAGTTAGCTACGGAACTTCGTAATAGCTGGACGTGTTCGGAAACCACTCGAGGGATCGAATTTCACTCGAATTAAAGATCGGTGTCGATCCCACGTTCCAGGTGCGAAATATTCGGAGTATCCAACCACAGTGTTTCTAAGTCTGGAGACCACTTGTAGTATCCGCTTTGCGGAGAGAGCAGACACCTGCGACAGTTTTCGGGACTGTCAAATGGGTGCTTGTGGCTAAGAAGAAGATGTGGTAGAGCACAACACTACCGAGCTAGAATGAAGGTTGTAAGGCCCCACTCGTAAATGAGGGTACTTGGTAATATGGAACGCACAACTAATTGTTGTAGCTTGTCTGGATCTCCGATTAGGGATTCCTGAACAAATAACAAGTTAATGGTGAACCCGTTTGTTTTCTCCTTTACTTTGGATTCGGCGCTCCCCTTTGTGTCTTAAGTACTGCGCACAGGGGTGAGCGCCGCACATAACAATGTCAGACATAAACTTGGTTAGCCGAATTACCTCTCTACATTACGGGATAAATAGCTCTAAATGGGCGTCCGCCTACAAAGTGTAGGCCTGAATGCCACGTGGCTATCCCCTATATGCGTCGTTGCCAATCCGGTATTTCCCTAGAAAGGGTCGAATTGGATGCGCCGTTGCCAACCGAGATCCGACGTGTAGCATACGACTTCACGGACTATCTGCAAGGTGCCGTTTCATAGCTTCATCCTAGCCGTTGCACTCACTTATGAGTATCATTATACTTAGCCAAAAAAACTTGCATCGGCATTCCGACAGTGAAGAATACTACACTTCTGAAGCTTCTTCTGGAACTGTCACAAGTACCTCCTCTGCACTTTGTTGTCCTCTCCTTGTCTAAGACGCCCAGCTATCAAATTATACTTAAGTCCAAAAAACAGCTTGGTCCTCGCATTCCGCTTCCGTACGCCCACAGAATCGCTCGAAGCCTGCTTAACCCTCTTCCGTAAACAAGCATCCTTCAATTAACTTCTGCACACACTTTTCCTCCTTTCTCCACGCCCGTGATGATGCCCACACCGGCTTCCTCAACTGCATACTCACCACATCGTACAACCAAGCCTCACTTCTTCCCCTCACCAAGACACAGCTCCGACGTCTTACTCTTCGCATACTAAAGCCCACCGTCATACAAATTCTTCGTCACCCGATAGAACCTTACACGCACTTCTATCTCATGTCGCATTCTTTCACCCCTCTTCATTATATTCGACTTTCATTCTTTGTTCTTCATCGCCTGCCGTAACGATTGTATACGAAGTTGTTGATCTCTCAGTTCCTTCCCAAACCGTGGGATCTCTTCCTGGGCCAACCACAGACTCATATTTAAGCTCTTACAATCATCCCTCGCTCTATGTAGCCCCCCCTTCAACCTACCCTTCTTCGTAAGCAGTTTCTTCCGTGCGGCATTCGACTCCCCTACACACTGCACTCCGCCAGTCTTTTCATTAGAATCGCCAAACCCAATTTCTTCCTCGAAATCATCCCTTCGGTCCCGTTCCCTTCTCATACGCCATGAAGACCCTCTATCCACTCTTTTTCTTCTCCACCCGTCTCCCTTATCATCGCCTGTCTCATCTTTCAGAACCCCTGTGCAACCGGATGCACGCCTTTATTAGTACAAAATCTTGATGACTTACATCACACTCTTCCCAATTTATCTCAAACCCAAGCTGTTTCTTCTCAATTTTAAATCTTTTCTCCTCGAATTCCTTCCGGGTCTCAATATGTTCCCTTCTGCGATTACGATCTTCCTCGTCAAAATCCAGCGTAAAGTTGGGCTTTCGAACGTCCTTTGATTTTGGAGTACTACCACGATCCCCACCGCTCTGGAAGACCTCCGACACATCCTCATCTTACGCCCGTGATCTTAATAGAGCTCGTTGACGGATCTCTTGCCCGGCTTCATTTAAAGTTTTGTCCAATCCCGTTCGCTCCTCTCTTGCCATTCTACACTGCCCATCTCACTCGTCTAAAGCGAACATAATATCTTTGAGCAGCGTTTCTCGCTCTCTTCAAGCCTCAATAATGCCTAAAGTGGTCTCGTTCCGTTTAGATGCTTCGTGGTGATTTTTTTGAATCTTATTAAACCTATTGTTCAGAGTTTTCCAGGAAGGTTCGGCAGCGCTGCGAAAGAAGGACGGAAAGACAGCGAAATTGAAGATGGATATAGATTCTTCGAAACGAGACTGCGTTTTTACATGCAGAAAAAGGCGCGCATCTACCACTGTAGCAACTGTGAGCAGTATGACCTCTAATGCACTAGAAAATCGAATTTGGAGTTTCTCGCTATGCGGTTGAAGCTGTTGAGAGGGCAGTGGACTTGCGCTAGAGCTTCTAATGGCACGCAAGTAGTACTTGGCCCCTTTGGTGTTAATTTAGGCTCCGGGGAGGCTATGATTCACGGTGTAAGCGGGCTATGTGGCGTGACGGTGAATTTTGGTAACAAACTCTCTTGCACTTCCGCCATGTTTCGATTATGCAATTTCGCGGGAGCGCCACCCCTCAAAATGGCCTCGTCTTGAGGGGGCCTCTGGCGAGTACGTTTTTCAGTTTCGCTCACTTGTCGCATGAGTGGAAAATGAAATGGCTTCGTTCGCATTATACGTTTTACGGGGCACAGGTATTTCTACGTGTCCCGAACTTCGGCGGCGAAGCGAAGTTATCTTTTAATCGTAAACTCTCTATTATACGAGAACAAATGGCCCATCTTTTAATCACCACATTTGGTTCTGTTCTAAGGCCCAATTTGGAGACAAATTCGAATCACGTTGAGCTTTGAAAGAATTGAACAGGTGTTGCCCATATTTGGACCAAATTTTGAGCAGATAGTTTGCTCACTGGGAAAAAGGCGATCCTCACCTGCTAACCTCGCCCTTTTTACCAGCCAATTTGCGGCCATAACCACAGCCCATGATTTGTCTCGCGTTTTTATTACATCCCATCCCGTGTCAACCCCCCGATGCTCCATATCAGCTCAAATAGGCAGACATGTCTCTAGATAAAGAGATTTGTTTGGCATTTCATCGTCGCCACTCACATTTTCATGGGGTTCTTTCAACGAAGAATCCATTATCAAAACCTGGGACGTCCTCTATTTCGTATTAATTTTTTGCTCCTTGTCAGGCATGTGATTTGGGGATCACTTCTTTATCCGAATATGTAATGAATTTGTTCGAGTCTTAGCAACTACTGTTAGGGCACTTGAAGCCCTAAACACGTCGACCTTATGTAATGTCCTGTTCCAACGTTCTTGAGTTCATCCACAATCTCCTCTATTCCATCCCAGGGGTCGATCGTTCACTTCTGAACTGTATTTAGGGTTTCATATAGCAAGAACCTTTCACCTGGAATACGAAAAGAGATGTTGGATCTCCTCTCACAAATCTACTTCGTCGTTCCAGACCTGCGTTCTTTGTGAAGGCTTGCAAAAAGATCGATTGGAGCGTGGAAGCGTAGCATACCCCTCAAGTCTTCTTTCCTTTTCACTTGTCATTTTCTTCTCGCATGTGTGGCTCTACTGAGAGAACAGAAATAATATTACACAGCTGTAGATATGGCTGTGGCTTGGGGTGCGTAATTACGGGCTTCGGAACCTGTCAACATCACTTAAGGTGACTTTGCAATCCCCAACGACATCTTTTGTCGAAGAACCAGATATTGTATTTCATCAGGCATAGAAATTGTTCAATAAAAAACAGGTAAGAATCAATTCACAGTGATTTATGACTACGCTGTCTTATCTTTTCTTTCGTCGCCCATTCTATCTCAGTGAGGGGGAAAGATCTTCAAAGCATCATGAAAGGCCTATCTGCAAAGATTTAAGGAAGCTGCATTTTTTTTTGTCTACCTGGGCCACTTATTTCCCACTCTGAACGTAGTTAAAAAGCGCTATACTCGTTTTGCAACGGCACCTCTGCCGAAACGATTTATGCACACGGACGCTGAGAATCCATCAGTTCGCCTCGATACTATCTCACAAATGAAAAATCGTTCTTGCACAAAATACCACTTATACCCGCCCAAAACGCACGTATGTGTCTCTTTTCAACAAAAGAATTCAACATTATGATGAACTGAGAGCACCACTCTATCCAAAACACAACCGGTTCTATATGGAAACGGCCAAACTATGCTTCCTCATTGTAGAAGTGCGGTTTGGGATGGGGTTACTGGTTGCTAACATAATGTGCTTTTTTGCACTTTCTGACCAGCTAAGATACAAATTCTCTTTTCCCTTGCCGCTTCAGAGGTAGACAATGGCAATCTTTTGACGCCTCCAGCTGTACTAATTACCGAAACCTTTCAATTAACTTTATTGCATTCTATATCAAAGCACTGGCATCTAATATAGCAACAGCAATCGATAATAAACCTTCAAGGATCGAGTTATGTGGTTTATCTTGAAATGTGTGATAGTGCCTGTCAAATTGGCAATCGATAAAGCACAGTGTTATTTTCTTGTGATCCTTGTCGGTTGTTCATAACCCTTTGGAATCTTGTTGATTCATCCATCCGTCCCACTTCAATTTGTCTACAGCTTCTTCTCCGTGAAAAATCTCCATTCTTCTTTAGCACGTAGAATCAATTCTATCTTTGTAGACCAGTTGTAGAAGTTGTTTGCCTTCAAAAGAAGCATATTAATTTTCGGGAGGTCGACAAAAGACTCCGATATTGTTGTCGTTGGTAGTTGTAGTTGAATTTGATGTGTAAAGGCCGTGGTCTGGGCCCATAACCTATTAGAAGGTATAATGGTTCAGTTTTATTGAGGTTAGTTCCAGACTCTTAGAAGGCTGAAACTGCCGAACAGGCCTTTTTACAGGCTTTTAGCTAGGTTCCAGCAAAGTAACAGAACTGTTTTTCACAGTTCTGTTCGGTTTGCCTATTCCTAAAGTTTTGAGTACTACAAACTCCTAGAAACTTTTCTTTCTATTGATCACAGCCTATGTAGAGCAGATTCTATCCTGAAATACATTTCAATTCCTCCTGAACGTTTGGACGCAACTTTCTAACCCACACCAGGGTTTGAGAAATGATCTATGATGCAGAGCTCCACGGCAGTATGGGGGCTTTTCACCTAGATCTGGGCATCTCGCAAGGGTTTCTGTCCCCTCACGCAGTTCCCCGAAAAAATTTACACTTACACACATCCTAGTTCTTTCTGAAGGAACCTGTCAAAAACATTTCAGACCTTATATGTGCTCAAGCGTAAGCATCCGTCAATATTCTTAGTCAAAGAGTATCGATAGTGATCTATATCATCGATACGAAAAGATTCATTTATGATTTACAGCTTTACACGATTGGATGTAAGTGGCTTAAAAGGTGTTGCCTTCTAATTGACTGGAAAAGCTATGGTTCAACCAATACTCGCTCAGATAGTTCCAAGATGAAAGTACTTCCATGCTTCCAGTCTATTTAACCCACGAATTACGGTGCTAATGCATTCACTACAATTATTTTCAATCATCATCACTACTTCGTCAAGCGACGGAGCTACAAGATTGACCTTCTCCGCCTGAAATCGTTGAAATCAGTGAAATTTATCGAAAAATTGAATATTATTGTAAGCGAATCCGAGGTTGTATCCCCAGAAAGAACTTACGCAGGAACTGCCATTACAATTCGATCAGGGTTCCGAGATAAATCTTTTTCCACACCAACCATCTTCCTAACGCCCTATGATTGGGCTCTCCAACCAGACCCTCACTGAGATTCAAACAAATCTTTACGAGGTCCTCCAAAAAATGCCCATTCAAACCTTCTAGTCATCTTTTCGGGCTCCATTCTTCTATAAGCAAAACAAACCAAACGAACTAGAATAATATGCGGCTATCTAGCACTGAATCGCATATATATATACTTGATGCCGCTGCAAATGCTGCTTTATAAGAGGCATCAAAACAAATAGTTGTTGCTAAATTTTTCCAAAATAAAAGTCTCGTAAATGAATACTCCAAAATGAAAGTAAGAGACAAAGACTGTCACGAAAAGAACCATAAAAAATGCTTCGGATCTTTTCAAAAGGTGTGTACTGTGCTTTGGCTTCAAAAATGTCTTCTCCGTGTTCTCTAGACTCATTCTATCAAGCCTAAGCGACCTCGAATAAAAATGCTTGATAGAGTATTTATACGGCATATTATTATAATGAAAATCCAATTAAAGAGCACAGGCTTTTTCCCGACAGATCTTTGCAGCATTCCCAAAACCCCGGCTCATCGCTAAGCAAAGAAAATTCGTTTTCCGTGTGTCTACGGTGGAATATGTAGGATTCACCGTAACGCCAATAAAAGTCTCAACACAAAAAAGAATGGTAAATCTGTCCAGGACTGGACCACACCAACATATCTAAAACAATCAAAAGAGTTCCTTGGACTAACCAGTTTCTGTTGGCGAAGTTATTGTTACAATTAGACAAAACCGCTACAACTTATACCAACTATATTGTAATAGTGGCACAGAGTTTGTAACCAAAAGGATAGGAAATGGATACAAAATTTGAAAAGGCTGTGATCAGTGATTTGAAACTGGAGCCAGTGATTTGAATCTAGAGGATAGTTTGGCTGCATAAAAAGGGCAGCCTGAATTACAAACAGTAAAACCTAGGATCTACTTCGATCGGTAGAAACTCTCATAAGAGGTAATTGACCCAGCCCACGCGACGACTGCTGCGTAGAATACCACACAACTAACCGTGCGTAATGAACGAAGACATTACTGACGTTTCGATGCTGCGGGTCTCACTGATCAAAGTAGACAAGTACTTAATTTGATCGACGAAGGTTGAAGTTATTGTGCGCGCGAAAGGAGTCTGGCGCATCGTACACGGCACAGAACCCCCCCCCCGGAAGAGAAGTCAGGAACTGCATGGATGTACGATCAGCGATCAGATACTTCGTTGTCATTTATACTGCTATCCGTCGACGAATATTGTGTAGCACCATTTATCGACATGGAGGATGCCACTTTAGTCTGAGCCAAGCTCAAAAATACCTTCCAAATGTTGTCGCAGGCGAGTGTGGATGCGTTACTAGACACGCACCAAAACGTAACAATGAACACCAATGAGAGTTTTATGGAGTACGAAAGTCGCCTGACAGCAATTGAGTCTAAGTTTCGTTGCATTGGATACATTATAACGGATGTAGAGCGGCTGAGGGCACTCTTGAGAGGTCTGTAAAAAGAATTTAGATTCATGAAAAAACTCATCAATGGAACAGGGAAGAAATATGATGGTGTAGTGGCGATGTTAATTCAGAATGAAGCCGAACGAACAAAGTAGGAAGTGAAGGCTGTAAATGATGGGTCGAGAGCCCTCCAAGGCAGGAGTGGGGACACATATCAGAAGAAGCACGCAAGTTTTTCAACGCTGAAGGTTCTTCAAAGGTCAAAACATGCTACTTTTGTGGCAAGAAGGAACCCTTGATGCGCAGCTGTTGGTTCAATCCAGACAGTACGACATAAAAAGGGTCCTATAAACCTGACAACACTTAGAAGAACGCACGTAAGAGCAGTGAACGGGACGATGGGAGTGCACGTTTCACCTTTATAGCAAGCACCGCCGCATTCAAAGAAGATTTGTAGACACTAGCAGATTGGAAGAATGATGAGCTTGGTTCTTATCATGGATTGGATGCAGGATAGAAGATGTTGTGAAAGCGGCAGAGTAAGTAGTACCTGGAATCAAGCGCATATGTTCACGTGATGAATGACCTCAAGATCTTCTGTGATCTCGTGAAGAGGTCTGGAAAGAAGTTCATCTCGGTTGGGAACGAAGTGAAACTGTCCTTTGAAGGAAAAGGAGACGTGCGATGTAGCGTGAGAATGCGAACAATTGCTGAGACTCTTCATTCTAAGAACGTCCAATTTATTCCAATGCTCATGTGTAACCGTCTCTCAATAAGCTCCATCAGGTTAAAAGGGTTTTAAATTTTGTTTACTATTGATGAGTTTGACAACGGCATTGCGTAAATAGAAGAACAGGGCTACAAAATAATGGCTATTGCGTTAGAGCGCGATGAAGTGCTCCATGAATTACTTTTAACACATCGACCAGACGATGAGGATTCTGCATTGATTGCGAAAGATGACCAGAGATTTACGAAGGTTTGGCATAACATATTGGGCAATCCCAGCCACCAGTTTCTACCAAAAACTCTCATGATTGTGCACGGCGTATCGTTGAAAGGAGTCAGGAAGATGGTTCAATGTCAGTAATGTGCGTTAGGGAAAGGAGTCAGAGCACTCCGACTGCCTATAACTGAGAACTTACGAATGAAAAAGCGCATTCTAGAAATCGTTCATATCGATGTAAACGGTCCAATCAAGTTACAGTCTCTCTCTGGAGCAAGGTCTATTGTGACTGAATATGAAGAAAAAAGCTGTGCGTCTTCCTTAAGTTTTTCAGAAAGAGGTCCTTCTGTGAGGATGTGTTGAGACAGATGATATCTGAGTTCGAAACAAAGTCGGTAGTGAAGCTCAAGATATTTACGTTTAAAAACGCAGGCGATTACGAGAGCAACTCATTCACAAAATGGTTCCACGCCAAAAGGGTTGTCCTTGAGCCTTTACCAGCGTAGAGTCCAGTGTCAAACGGCAAAGCCGAACGTTTGAAGCGTACACTCAATAAAAACGCGCTAACAATGATGCTCAAATTTTCTGGAACTCTTTGCTACACTCAGTTATAGGATGACGCTGTACACACTTCAAACTATCTGCGCAACCTAATGTACACAAATCGAAGTTACCAGCGCGTTCTGGCACCCCTCGAAGCATTCACGGGCAACAGGCGGAACATATCAAATCTTCGGACATTTGCAACAGAACTTTTTGTTCACATACCCAAGGAGAGAAGAACAAAAATGAAAAGTACAGTTTTCGTTCCATGAAAGCAGTGCTGGTGGGTTACGTCAAGGAAACCTGTTACAGAGTTTATCTACCAGAAGCATAGAAGATCATTGTATCAAAGGATGTTTCGTTCAATGAGTCTGCCACAGGTTGAAACAAGAAGGTGATGAACGGTAAAGAGCTTGATTTGTCTACAGTCGGATCTATCATTGAATGATTGATTTCATTGGAGGAGAATAAAACAGGTTCTCAGGTAGATGTCTCCCACGCCGAAGAATTGACACTTGCGGAAGAGAGAAGAGGGACTGAACATAAGGATGAGGATCAAGAAGCCAAAGAAGAAGAAATTTTAGTTGATGTTGACCAAGATTTTACTTATAACCTGGAAGATGTCAATCACTATCCTGCAGAGCTACGAAGATCTACCAGAACTCGTGAACGGACGTATTGTAATACGCCGGACACTGTGCTTTCATTGATTACACAGAGCGTGTTGATTTATTCAACGGCGTATGAGCCAAGCACTCATGAAGAGGCTATGCGTGCTCCGGATGCAAAGAACTCGGTTCAATCTATCTCTATTAGAATCAAGTTTGGCCTTCACGGGGCTCTCAGAGTGCTGGATGAGTGCAGAAGTGCTTGTACAGTGTCGCCGGGGTACACGTGCTATTCCTCAGTCTGCATTGCACGTGTCATAGAGTGCCCACGGAGTACTGGCAGTAATATTCTACCCAAGGAGTGCGAGCCGGGAAAACAAATACAAAATCCTGCACTTTATTAGAAGAAAAAGATACTGGGATGTATTTGATACTGTCCAAGGCAAATAATTCTCCATACAAGAAATTTTATTCAAAATTGTGAGGGTATTCGGAGGGCAGATGGATTTAATTGTGTTACTATGAACGAAATTGGAGTGCATATGGGTCTCTTCTTTTTTAGCATGGCTTGGTCGCTGAAGCATACTAGAGAAAAGAAGAGTGCCATCGGAGCAGTCTGAAAAAAGATTTGGGGAGACTCGTTGGATCGACGCATACTACGGCCAACATCTTGAATACGCGAGTGGTTTTGTCGGCCATAATTACTATCATTGAGTATATTGGTCTTTTCAGGGACACATCTTCTAACGCCAGATCGGTCGAAGTGGGCTTTTCGTGACGCGCTTCTTCCGTGTGAACCATTTCTTCAATGTTTTCCGGTTCAGAAGCAATCGTACATTCAATTTTAGCATTGGAGATTGTATCCTTTGGCATATTGGCCTCGCTAGCAGCCACGGCTTGGCGATTCGGCCACTTGATTTGTCATGGCTGGATGGCTTTAACAAGGGTAGTGATGAAATCAAGGAAGTCGGAAGCTCATTGTCCGTGAGATGTTGCGTGGCCTCAAACTAGAGACCCTGCCTTTTGCCTTTCTCGTAGAACTAGCCTTGGAATCATTTCAGGGAGTAGTGGGCAGCGAAACACCGTCCTTGTTCACAGGGACAGGATGGACGGAGAACATGCTCTTCGAAGGGATGGGTTGGGGCTGCTGCACGCTGCTTTCTGTGTTCACAGAGGATGGCGATACCTGAGACCTCATTTCAATATCCAGGACATGTTTTTCACTGCCCGCGGAGTTGGTGGTCGTCAGTAAACCGGCAGTAAGGATCGAAGCGGACATAGAACCGGCTCCTAAGGTGTCTACCTTTGATTCAGGGATGAATTCCTTCGAGACCTCCTTCGCGGCAGAGGACGGTTCAGGTTGCGCAGAGATTTCCGCTATCCGCTCCTTGTACGGCTTGAGCGAGCGGAAACAGTTACATGCCAAAGCATCTCCCCTTCTCTTTTCTGTTGGGGGTTTTGGGCGGTTTTCAAGGTTGACGCTCGGGCCAAGCATAGAAATGTATTTCATGTTCTTCTTGACGTCTTCCAGAACGGCGGCCGTGGCTTGTCGTTGTTCCTAGCGGCGCTTCTTAGCACTGGGCCTCAACTAATCATCATCCACGGATTCGCGACGGAAGCGGTGTCCACTGCGCAATGTATTGTCAACAGATATGGCACTTACGGCAGTCCAGTTGATATCCTTGAAGCAGTAGTGGAGTTTGATTTCCTCGAGACCTATGCTTCCGGTTCCATGTCTCTCCACCGGCCAGTATTAATAAGCGCATAGATTTAACCACGCGCTTCAGATGAAAGCTCCGGAGGAAAGAATATTGGTTCTTTCTCGATGCGTTCGTAAAATAGATTGTAGTCGTCGTGATGGAAGGGCTTTTTCCAGACATGAGCTCATACAAGAGGATACCTAGGGCCCAAAAATCCAACTACATTTGGTATGAGTCACCATGGATCATTTTCGGTGCCTCATACTCCTTTTTGTCGCAGAAGGTATTAGCCATTCTCTTGGCGAAGCTCCTTGGTCAAAACAAAATCGGCGAGACGTATATGGACGTTGGCATCGATGAGGATATTTTCAACTTTAAATCACGATCAACAATGTCGAGGTTGTGGAGATGCTTTGTGGAAAGAATGACTTCACAATCCACGAAGCGCGCAGACTGCTCATTGAGTGGATTCGGTTTCTGGTTGAAAAACTCAAACATATCCTCGCCTTCACAATAGTCGGTAATATTTTAATTCAGAGCCTGCGTAGGGATTATTATTTCCGGAGACTTGACGAAAAATTGACGCCTCTGCGTTTGGTCGACTAAAGCTTTACTCCACCTCCTCGTGGTGTCGACTGGGCAGCGTAAGCTGGCTCACGGAGTAAGTCAGGGAGGGATCCCTGTTGGAGAGGGAAGTGATCAGGCCTCCGTAAGCCAGTGATCCCTATCAAATTGGTGGGGTTTTCAGAATTCTTGAAACTTGTTTCAATTTTTTGAAGAAATTAAAAAATAGGTATTTCCAGGCCGGGCGTTGCGGTATGCGGGTGAAAAGTTTTTTTTTTAAGGCGGGGCTCGATGAAATGCAGAGCATTAGTGAGATTTTGTATGGGTTGTTGTCCATTGGGCTTTACTGGCGTTGCTTTTGTTAAAGTCCGGAAACGGGATTTTGTAAGGTCTTTCCTTAATTGGGTGATCAGAGCTTTTTCTCCGTGCGCAAGTTTATCATCAGTTCGACCCGGGAAATCGCGTGAAAGCCGTATTTGGCCGGGGGTTCTGCGTGTTTTTTAAGTCAAGTCTCATAAGGTTTTGTTTTAAAATGGCATATTGTAATCAACGGCTTTTTGTGATATTGGTTTTTTGATTTTTTGAAGGATTTTCTGAAGAAGTGTTGTTCAAAATTCTGTACCAAGCGACCTGCGTATTGACGTAGGGCAGGGGTGTTAAGTGCACCCAAGGTCTGTCCAATAGTAACTGTGGGTAGTGTTGTCGAGTCATGAATCTCAGGAACCTGGCGGATACGGCTGGACTTATGGAGGTCAAGCGCCCAGCAGGAAGCAGCCCTCCTAAACGCGCAAGCATGTACTAGGGGTTACATTAGTCTCCAGAACGGATTGGGTTGACCGTTCTTAGAGGTGATGGACCTGCAACAAATAAAATTTCAAACTGCAGCGCTCTCGGGCAGGAAATCGAGGGCAACGGGATGGATGCTTTTGGCATCCTTAGAAAAGCTTTTCGGGGTAATCTTTTAGGTTACCTTGGAGAAAAGTTGCAGAGTAAAAATGGTCTCCTTAGTGTAATCAAGAATGAGTTACCGGAGATCCCTAATGAGGGTTAAGTGGATACCGTATTCCGGTGCATTGAAGATAAAACGTACCCACTAAGTGTCAATGGAAGTGCGCTGAAGGCGTGGCCTTCAACGGAGTAAGCGAGTACTTAAGTTGTAACCGGCTCGGATCGGAAACACCGTAAGTGTTCATAACTCACACTAGGGGGCAAAGAGGGTGAGTCCTCGAGTGAATACGAGTCCGAGTCCGCTCCAGATTTCGACTAAGAGGAAGAAACTGCTGTCTGTCTCAGTGAAATGGAAATAATTCGTTCTTTCATAGAGAGGTTTGAGAAGGTGCAAAAGCGCATGGCTAAAGACATAAAGGAATTGAAGGAGTCGCGGAAGAGTTCAATGAAGAAATCAAAGGGGGAGGACTTTCTCGCCAACATCAGACAGGCGATAGAAGGGGTTGTTATCAATTCCGGCAATGCCTGTGGCTCAGAGCACGACGATGGAGATTAGGGAATTTCGAGCCTTGCGAGGAAGACTTTGAATTTGAAGCGGCAGAAGGCTAACAAGAAGTTCTGGGTTGTTTCCGCTAGCAAACCGTTTCCTGAACAACATGTATCTGTTGACAGTCTTGAATGTGAGGATATGCTCCGCAAAGCCCTGGAGAATTATCCCACAGTCTCTGCGTGGGTTTAAGCTCGTCTTTTGACGGGCATTCGGAAACTCCGGGAAGCTGCAACGATATCTCGGGTTATTGACTGCCATATCGGCTCGCTGGGCATAATAAGAGCCAAAGACGAGTTGGTAGTGGAGTTTACAATTCGGAGGTTGGCAGCAGTGATAATGGGTGATAAGACTGGAAACTGGAAAGCGGCCAGAGAACTCGAAGAAGAGCACGACGATTTGATAAGCGAGTAAATGAAGCGTAAGCTTCACAAGTCGGCAAAACTTCGGAAAAGATTTAAAAAGGACAAGTTGGCCTTGGCTGATCAAGCTGACGGGAACAAGGCATAGAACAACATTACAACAGCAACTGCGATTTTTAATTCGAAGGGCATGCCGGATGTGTTTCCTATCGCAGCGGCGTCCGATAAACGGGACGGGCATATAAATGAATCAATCGTACGACAACGACAAAAGTAGGGAACACAAAATGAGGAATCCAAAGCATACCTGTGTGACTTCGAAGGGTGCTTATCTGCTTATATGCCAATCATATTCACCCTGGCACTTTTCTTGGGCTAGCTCCATTGCTCCTTCCTCCGAATTCTTTCTTTTTTCGCTCTGCCTCCGCCCTGGGTCCAGTGTGAGTACGATCTGCAGAAGTAGCTACTACGCGCCTAGTGTTTTTGGCAGAGTGTATGTCTGGTGCCACTGAGAGGGCGAGGAATGAACTGGACTCATTATTATCGGCACTGTTTAAATAAAGAAATGAACAGTTTGGGTCTTTGCTTGTTGCCAAAACTTGATTCAAAGGATATGCCAAGATGTGCTGCAAATGACGACAATTTTTTCTGGTCGTTGAGGCGACGGCGAGTGGCAGATCGAGAGTTTTGACCAACTGGAGCAACATCAGCGTTTCGTTTGATAGACTTACATTTCTGGATAAGAACTTGTTCTATTTTCCAGTTCGCTGCCCCTTGGGCAAAGAGTGCCATCTCAGGTCTATTGCTCAACTTTCAATAAGTCTCTCGGCCAACAACTTATTTCGGCTGTATATTGCTGACCAGCTTTTCTCCTCCCAACCAGTTGGAAGCATCAGAGCCAAGAAATGTCCAGCTCAATCCTTTGCGTGCATATTGACAATCTCATCCGGTACTTCTCTAGGTATGTTGAAAGGTCTTCTTGGATCCTCTTCAGGTAGTTTTACCTTAATTTTTTCGTCAAGACGGCGAAACGCGTTAGCCAAGTTCGTATCGCGACCAAAACGGGCTTAGAAGTGCTTCGGTTTGTATATCGCGTGACGATATACCTGCGGCTGGAAAATATCGATTCTGGTTTTCATATTCAGAAGAGTGCTCTCAATTGTCGTCATTTTGTTCAGAATAACCTTTATCATCGCTTGCAGTGCCATTTGATCTTGCGACTGCATTTTCAGAATAGGGTAGTGTTCTTTTCTCAAAATGATTGGGCTCACTACGAGGATTGGGGGCGCATGTCTGACAATCTTCGTTACTTGCAACTTTTCTTTTTGCAGTCACCACTTTCAGTTAAGCTCAATCGAACAGGAAAAACTCACAACTTTTTTCTGTGAGTTCAAGAAACTATATTGAATTTACATATTGTTTCCCAGTCCAGAGACACTAAGCTTTCTTCCTCTCACTTTCAACTTATGTCCATCAAAAGATTTGTGTGTCCACCGTGGTTATATCTGGTCTTAATGTGAACTTGAAGCAGAAAAAGGATGTGTGTGACTCGTGTGTAGTAAACAAAGCTACGCGCGCTCCGACTCCCAAGCAAGGAGGAGAACTGGCAACAAAGCTCTTTGATGTGGTTCCCTCGGACGTTTCTGTTCCGATCGAGCTCGATTCCCCGGGAAACTCGCGTTATTTTGTCATATTCATCAACTATTACAGTAGGTACTGCTCCCTCTACATCATCAAGACCAAAGACGATGTATTTCAGATCTTCATAAAGTGGCCGGAATTCATGCAGGACCAAACGGCAAAAGAAGTTAAGACCGCCACATCACCGAAGAATGGGCTACTTTCATTACGCAGAAACAACGGTGGTGAATGTGTTTCTCGAAATTTCTCTGAAGAATTAGAACTTCTAGGTGTTGAACACCAGCGACCTTTGCCATACAACCCACAGCAGAAAGGGTTCGCCGAAAGAGTCAACCGAACACTCATGGACATGGCTCGCTCTATGCTACACCACAAGAACCTTCCTAAGACATTTTGGACTGAAGCAGTGAATACTGCGGTGTATGTCCGTAACAGAATCAATTGAAAACCATTGCCAAGTGATGTGACACCATTTGAGCTGTGGAGTGAGCGCAAGCCTGATCTGAGCAATTTGCGAGTCTTCAGAAGCATGTGCTAGTATAAGGTAGTGTGCCACAAACTGAAGATATCGGAGAAGCACGCCAAAGAAGCTGTCTTCATAGGATAGACAACTGATTCGCACGGATAAAATCTGTGGGATGTGAACAAAAAGAAAGTGATAGTGTCACGAGATGTAATGTTTAAAAAGCTAAACTGGACGGATGACAATTTGAACGGTTTTGACAATTCCGACTATGTCGATGTTAAAGTTCCTGATAAATCTGAATCCAAAGAACTCGTAAACTCTTCCACAGTTATTGACCCGGCACAAGATGATCCCCCCACACCAAAAACAGCATTTGACAAAGCACCCAACCCTGAGCCAGCCGAGTCACCAGTGGCAGAACCCGTTGCTTCAACTGAAGAAGAGACACAGAAATAGTGAAGTATCACGCTTAAGAGTAGGAATCCAATGTCATGGGGGCGGGGCACCTCTCTGGTCACTGCCAGCAACGACATTCCCTCGTCATATAGTGATGAAATGTCACGTTCCTATTCAAAGGCATGGACGAAGGCAATGAACAGTTAGTTCGGGTCGCTGGTGGAACATGATATATGGGAATTGGTTTCAAGGCCGGCAGATAGAAATGCGATATTTTTCAGGTAGATATATGTGCAGAAGTATGAATCCGGGTCAAATAGTGAGCCTAATGTGCGTTACAAGGCTCGTGGGGTCACCAGAGGGTTCCTGCAGGTCGAAAGTGTAGACTTTTCTGCTAAATGGTGACTTTGAGGAGA
Organism: Agarophyton chilense; assembly: GCA_030374765.1. NCBI lineage: Eukaryota > Rhodophyta > Florideophyceae > Gracilariales > Gracilariaceae > Agarophyton > Agarophyton chilense. The sequence continues at coordinate 686,141 of JARGXX010000121.1, forward strand.
CTGTGTACATGGAGCAACCGGAAGGATTCGTCGAGCCTGGGAATTAGAACCTTGTGTGCCGATTTAAGAAAGCTATCTAAGGTTTGCGACGAGCCCCAAGGCATTTGTATGCAAAAATATATTCGTTCCTCGTCATTAAGGTGGACCTGAAGCCCAAGGACGCTGGAAAATGTGTGTAAACCTGAGAAATACTTGGAGAGAGAGTGATCATTGCTCTATATATGAACCACTTTCTTATTGCAAGTCCGGGTACGAAGACAGCGAATCGTGTTAAGGATGAAATATCAAACGGTTTTTTTATGGAAGACCTCAATAAAATTCACATTGTACTCGGGTTTGAGAATCACCGTGATCGATCTAAAACATTGCCTCATCTCCCACAGTTTTGTTACATACGAAAGGTATTGAAACGGTTTGGTATGTAACAATCTAAGCCAGTAAGCACTCCCGTGGATTCCACTGTGGACAATACTCAGTGTTTCGAGCTTATGACGGAAATATCGTACCGCCAGGCGATTTGTTGTCTAATGTATCTTTCCGTTGGAACTCCGCCGGATATATCGTATGCAGTGTTAGAATTAGCACAGTTTGTCGAGAAACCTGGAGAGATTCATTTGAAGCCAGTAAAACGTATTGTGCGCTACCTCGATGGCACTTCTTCATTTGTACTCACTTATGACTCGGCTGCAGGTATTCAGCTGAAAGCAAATGTAGATCCAGAAAGGGCAGGTGACACTACTACGCGTAAATCAACTAGTGGATATGTTTTCATGATGTCTGGTGCTCCGTTGTCTTGGCGCTCTTGCCAATAAGAAGTGGTTGTGCTGTCTAGCGCTGACGCTGAGTATGTGAACCTTGATTCTGGGAAAAAGGAGCCGACATGGTTAAGAAGTCTGGGGAATGGCATCGAGAACGCAAGTGGTTTTAATGTGGACAATTCTATAGAGGTATTGGCTAAACCAAGGCTGCATCGACCTTTCCCAAAACAATAAGGTGAATTAGCGTATTTAGCACATCGATACTCGCTTTCACTTCACGGGAGAGGCATTGTGCGAAAAGGCGGTGCAGTTGCAGTATTGCTCCACAGGCAACATGATTGCCGATATTTTAACGAAGCCACTCGGTAGTGTGAAGCTTCAGAAGTTCTGTGGTGAAATTGGTTGGAATTCCTAAATGCTTGAAGTCAGTGACAGAGGAGGGGTATTGGGTAGCGCATGAGTGATTAGTGCTGTCGCTGTGATTGGTGGAAAGGGGGTAGTAGGAGTCTACGGTAAACAAGTGTCCACATGCATTACTTGTACTACTGTGCAAAGTGTCCATGTTATCCCGATGTTATGGGGTACAAATAGTACAGGCTGTATGGAATATTCTGGAAGAATAGAAACGCTGTCTTGTGTATCAAAGAATGCATGCAATGTTTTGATGGAACAAGATCGTGCATGGAGGCGGACTACACCTAATATGTATTTCCACGTTGAATTTTGGCACACGTCAGTGTAATGGTGTATTTTACGCTGTTGTACCTTGCTGTAGTACGTTGACGAGAATTTGGATTAGGGTTTATTATCAAGTTTGAATATGATTGTTAGTATTAAATGTTATCGGTTTGTACTCTAGAATTCACGTGAGCTGCAGGCTATGTTTTCGGCAGATATCGGTGTTATATAAGTCGAAGATGGACAATCTCCAAATAAATTATAGACAGAGCTGCTGACCTTCCCTTTCAATCCTCAACCCTCCTATCTACCTCCAATTGTCAGTATTTAAGGATTCCGGTCCAAGCGGTACAGTGCCAGGAAAAATTAGTACCTGAGTCTCCACTTTGGGAGAGTCATCCTGAACAGTGAGGCTGTTGAACCCCAAACCATCCCTGCCTCGCTCTCCAGTCAATATCCTTTGAAAGACACAGGCCGTCTCAGATGTGGACTTTGGGCACTTTTGTGTTCTGCTTAGAACGTGTAACCGGAGTAAAGAAAACCGACTACGGAATAAAGTCATGGTAATTGCCAAGCGTAATTACAAGGTGTATGCTGATCCTGGCTTTTGTACCCAATTCATGGTGCGAGTTCTCACTTTTTGGATTCCGGTGCTAGCCCGAACCTCATATCTTAGTCGCTCTTGCCTCCATCCTTGCGGTCTACGATTCGCATTGGCGAAATATCAGACGTCGCAAAGACAAATAACAACCCGTTGTCAATTCTGGGAACTATCGACCTTCTCGTCCGCCTAGGCTCCTTCTGATTTAAGATTGATTTCACCTACGCAGAGAATTGTCTTTCCCCTTATTACTAGGATTTGATTATTATGATAGGTTTCATGAACTGATACGCCTCGCTTAGTGCGTGGGGATCTAGAAGACGGTTCATCGGATCCAATCATCGGTCTTCTATTAAGGCGTGCCTCGAAGAAACTCGTGCACTTACCTGTGGCACAGGAGGCTGCAACCGTTTCTTGAAAATCTACTACGCTCCGCGTGGACACGTCGATACAAATTCCACTTTTGTCTGAAGTCTAGATTCGTGTCAACTCTCGTGAACACTTATAACGGGGGTTTCAACCCCCTTTCATTGTTGTACAATAACTATCAACACTCCGTAGCAAATGGCGTTGCTTCAATTGAGCCAGAAAAACTGTTAATGTTCTGGTTTCCAATCTGGATGCCATACCGACATTAGTAGTGAAAGACCAAGTCATTGCGTCTTTCATGTCTCACCACACCGCCATGTACCCCTCCAATTTAACTGCGACTGTTGTATACTACCTCGTTCACTTTGAGAACGGGAAAGAAAAGGTCAGTCAATCACCGAGAAACCTGGAACGAAGCAGAGAGACCCCCCCAGCTTAGCGAGCTATGAACGGGTGCAGCACGAAAAAGAAGTCAAAGAACTAGACTTCGGCCATGCACTGGAATCATAACGTGAACGTCTGCCCGATATGTTACGAAATTTTTGTAAAAATGTGAGATGACGGTCTTGGAAAAAGTATTAAAACAGAACACGAGATAGACTTTTTGCCGAACGCTATAGCGGTTGCTCAACACCCCCACAGGGCAGGCCTTACAACTCGTGAAGAGAAACAGTTTCAACTAGACAAAATGCTCCTAGAGTGATAAAACCGACTCAGTCGCCGTGGAAATCTCCAGTTGCACTGGCCCCGAAACCTGATGAGTCCTGGCGTTTTGGTATCGACTACCGTCGCTTGAACAACGTAATCGTTACTGACGTGTACCCCATTCCACACATGGATGACTACATCGATTCGATCGGCAGAGCTATCTTTTTTCGGCTTTGGAGGTCTATTGGGAATTGTGTTACGTTCCCACCGGGAAAGAGGACCAGGACAAGACAGCTACTATCTGTCACTCAGAAATCACCTGTTTCAAACGGAAGCTTTTTGGTATGACAAATGCTCCCACTACCTTTCAGCGTGCTTTGGAGATCCTGTTAGCTCAGTTCAAATGGCGTATTTGCCTCGTCTATCAGGATGATGTCATTCGTTTCTCAAAAGATCTGGATGAACACCTTAGTATGCATGGGATATTATGATCACGCTACATGAAGCCGAGATATACTCATATTTGAAAAACGAAAAATCTTTACAGATACTGTCAACTATCTGGGTCACATTATCCATTCGGGACAGATTTCGATCGACGAAGCTCTGGTAGAAATGCCTCGTCTAGCAAAAGAGCCTATAAATCAGAAGGAAATAAGCTCCTTTATTGGGATTGATCAGCGTCTGCCGAAGAGTTACACCAAACTAGGTAGACATTGCAGAGCTTTTAAACTCGCTTTGGCAGAAAGGTCAACCAACTAAGTTGGGACCGTTCACGTCCGTCCAGAGGAATTCTTTCATATATTCGTATTGAAACTCCTATATTACCATCGATGTTGTCGATACCAAAGCCCGAAATACCGGTTATAGTGGAAACCGGCACTAGCGACTACCAAGATGGTTGTGCTCTCTTTCAAATAAATGCCGAAGGAGCACAGAAACCCATTTTATAGTGTTCAAGTTCGCTGAATGTCCACAAAGGCAACCAGTTAATATCGAAGAAGGAGTTTCTCGCCGTTATGTGGCCTCTTTCTACTCTCCGATACTATCTCATGGGTGTGAACTTTACTTTCTACACAGATCACTGTTCCTCCCGATAGATTTTAACGGTCTGGGAACCTTCAGGCGGCTGGAAGCGCTGAAAACTCTGTATAACGGAATATAAATTCGAAGTAATCTACAAGAAGGGCACACAAAACGTGCAAACGATCGCGCTATCGCTTTTACTCACGAATGGAGAAGCTTTGGGCGCCGATTAAGAGGTTATAAATTGCTTCAGAGGGGGTGATCGAGCACCGGAAGAGCCATATTGGCTGCAGGATACGTGGCCGGAAGACCCCAAATCAGACACAGAATTGGACACATTTTTCGTCGCGGAAAACACTAACACGCCCCAAACGGGTAATTTCGTACAGATACTCTTGGATGAAATGGTGAGAGAAAAGCAAGGCCGCATATTCTGTACAAAGATAGGCGCCGTCTTAATGGTGGGGCACTACTCTCTCTCGAGATAAATAACATTAAATATGTCTTCGAAACCGTGCACTCATTCCCACGAGTAGTGGTCCGTCATTCTTTACCATCTAAACTATTGAATCTAACTCACTTATCGAAGCATTGTAAAGACGCCAGTTGATTGAAGCTATATCTTACTTTGCGAAGAAACTTGTAAAGCAGAGCGAGGGCTGCGATTTGCTATGAAACTGTGCGTTATTGCCTCGAATGTACTAGGAATCGCTTGAAACCACGCAAAAACTCAACGAAATTGAGGATAACCCCTGCAAAGGCTCCTCTCGAGTTTTTCGCAATCCATAATCTCGGCATGCTACCCACCACCAGCCGTGGATAAAAACTTGTACTCTTTATTAGGGATCGTTTCTCTAAGTTGGTTCGGACGGTACCTTTAAAGAAAATATCTGCGTTTAAAAAAGCCGAACCTTTTCTGACCCCCTGGTATATATTAGAGGGCCGCCGGTTCATCATCTTTCCGATAACGGAAAATAAATCACATTTAAATTCCTGGAAGACATTTTTCGAGTTCTCAATACAAAGGATCTTTTCAAAACGATGTGTCAGCCACAGTGTAATGAACAGGCCGAGGTGTTTATCAGAACCCTACTCGCTTCGCTCCGTTTTTATTGTCAAACAGCATTACAGTAGGACGCCAGTACTTAATCGCTAGACAACGACGACGACAAAATAAAGTGAAGAGGCAGTGCCCTCCACTCACAGGTTAAAAGCCTCACGCTAAAAACCGCAAACACATCACCCCAAGACGGATCCCATTAACCCCCGCCTGGCACGCCGACTCGGTCGCGGACTCCGTCAACACCCCCACATCCAAGATCTCTACAACCACGCTCTTGCCACAGCCCACGATAAACACATACCAAGAGACACCACGCAGCACCATAACACCGTAATCACTATGGGCACCGATCGCACAAACAAATTACCCGAACTTGACACAGCAAACTATGCCCTGTGGTACTTTGCCCTCAAAACGTACTCTGCCACCATTGAAGCACTCCCACTTTTACAAGGCAGCCCCCCACCTCCAACAGATGCTGCAGAACTCAAAACCTATCAATCCAAGCAAAACCGCAAACTTTCTGCAATCCTCAGCAGCGTATCCATCAACATTCTCGGCCTTCTCATAGTGCCGGAAGAAGATCCCACCCCCCACGACCTAGTGCAGAAGATAATCAACCACATCAACCTGTCAACGAAAGAAGATCACGAGTTTCTAAAATCAGAAGTCTAAAACATCGAATACACCTCGGACACCACCATAGACGCTTATCTGGCAGAACACATCAAAGTCCGTCAAAAAATGATGACAGCAAAGTACCCAGGGATCGCAGAAGAGCTAACCACAATCGACTTCATCATAGCAGGCCTCAAAAACACACCCACATTCACACCGATCCTCGCACATATGATAGCCAACAAACCCACAACCATCAAACAATTCACCCGCCTCTTCAAATCAATCTATGCTCTCTATCGGCCAGCCCGCACCGCAATAGCATCATCATCAACGCCACGAAGAATCACCGGGGACTACGGAACATCAACCAGATACTACAATCCCCGCCAGAATTACAATCACCCACCTCCACTGGCACGTCGAATCCCATTCAATCAGCTCTGCACTTACCACAAAGCCTAAGGCATCCGATGCAACCATACAGACGCCCAATGTCGAGACCCACACCACCCCAAATATCGAGATACGAAGACCCAAGCACACTATGCACACACCGACAGTACCATCCCTCCCCAACCCCCCTACACATACCCCCAACGCCCATCACCACACCAGAACTATCCACAAATACCCCCTCCACCGCCCCCACAGCACGATCAAGTAGAGGTAACGTCCGAACACGACGCCGAATCCAACGGTACGTTTGTCATGGACAGCGGTGCGCACCCTACGCATATCACGCACCCGACACAAGACATGACCCCACTCACCAAACCCCTACTAACCAACTCTGCAACCCATCAGCCGACACCATGCACCCACAGTGGACGCATCAGGATCCGCACCAACTGGAATAATCACATCAAGACACACGCTGCCACCAACCGCCACCTCAAACAGAACCTTTTATCCGTTCACGATCTCTCCAGCCGTTACAGACTTGTGACATTCACACAGTTCCAAGGCTGTGTCATAGACACAACAAAACGGCTCCCAATAGTCCTAGCCACGGCCCCATGGCGTAACCACCAATACCGACTTAAGGGAACAATCCAAGATCATACCACAGCCCGAACTGCACAAACCATTCCAAGTAAACCCTGCAATTCCCGCAAGCGCAAAAACAAGGTGAAAGCTAAACCATGCGAAAGCAAACGCATAACCCCCACACACAACCCACCAAAACCCAGCCCCACTCTCCCCATATCCACACCACGCCAAACACCGAACACAACAAAAGAACTCAGCACACTCCGCAATTCGGCACCCCCACCTCCGCGAGTCAATATCCACCACCCCACCAACAAATGGCACCTCAAAATGAACCACGCCCACCCGATCAAACTAGCTCTAACAGAAAAGAAACGACTTATCCTCAACATGCCCACTCACCTACCAACCAACACCCAACTCACTTGCAGCGCATGTGACCACGCCAAGGTGCACCCCGCACCACACAAACGCAAGCATCACAAATACCTCCCAGGAGCGTACGTCAGCTCCGATACATGCGGACCAATCAAGCCCACATCAAACCATGGCAACAATCACATGCTCACAATCATATGCGCCTCAACCAAATTTTCCATCGCCCACTTCATCAAAGAACGAAAACAAATACCCTCCTACATCGACGACACCCTGCACCATATCCGCCACCAGATAGGACACAATATTACCGACTTTCGAAGTGATAACGCGAAAGAATACACATCACAGCATATGGATAACATCTACAGCAAACACAAAGTCTAACTTCACCTCCGCACACCTCATCAACCCCAAGAAAACGGAATCGCCGAAAGGCTGAACCGCACCATCATGAACTCCGTTCGCGCCTTACTGCACACGGCAAATCTGGACGACTCGTACTGAGAAGATGCAGCTCGCGATACAAATTTCAAATACAACATTCTTCATCATGACTCCACAAACACCTCCCCTTACGAACTGTGGCACGGCACTACACCACAAATAAACCGCATCTTCACATTCGGGGAACTAGGGACGATACCCGTCTACGCCCCAAAGAAAAAGCTGGAAGCACGAGCCGACCCAGCAAGGTATATGTATGCCACCTCCCTCACGCATATCATGGTATGCAACCTCCGCAACCACAACTATCAAGAGATAAGGGCAAGTGACTTCCACGCCTACCACCTGACAACCGATCCTTCCACGTCTACCACTACCGCTTTCAAAGCGACAACCACACACAAACACCATACTCCCAACGAAATCCATATCGACACTCCACCCCCCGCAAATCTTGCTCAAGCCCGACAATACCCCGATGCCTCACAATGGCAAACCGCCCACTACACCGAACTACAAAACCTGGACAATCACGCCAGCATTGAATGGTTACCCAAAAACTTCATACCACGCCCCAAGACGGTCATACCTCTCATGATGCTATACCGATATAAAAGGTCGGCTGTAGGGAACATTGTCCAAGGAAAAGCGAGATGCAACCTAAGAGGTGAAGTTATGAAACCCGGACTTCACTTCGACCCCAACCACACAACCACCTATACCACCGATAGAACCACTCAAAGAATGCTCATAGCGATACACGCAATGCACAACTTACCCCTCGAGCACTTTGACATATAGTCCGCATATCTTCATGAAGAATACCAACACCCTCGACCTGTATACGTCAAGCAAATGACCAAGTTTGACGGAACATATCGTCACCAAAGCACATACGGCCGCCTCGTCGGCAACCTTTACGGCTCCCCCCCAGCGGCGTACTACTAAAATCATGGTCTACAACAATTTCTTACCTCAATCGGATTCACAAGCTCCGAAAATGACCCCTGTCTCTATATACAAAATACACCAAAGGGATACACAATCGTCAGCACCACGATCGACGACTTTCTCGTTCTCGCCGCAACTCAATCCCTCATCGATGAACTGTACACCCAGATGCTGAGCAAATATAAGATCAAACGACTCGGACCACCCACCCACTTTCTCAACTGGACCATAAAACGCACCGCCACAGACACGCATATCTCCCAGCCCGACAGCATCGACGCCTTACTGCAACGAACAGGCATGCACCAATGCAACCCGACACAGACACCATACAACACACTAGTCACGTTGGACCATCAACCCACCACCCCTCCTCTTTCACCCCAAGACGCAACGCGCTACCGCCAAATTATCGGCGAGATCCGCTACATCACCGACAGCACACGTCCCGACATAGCATATGCCACAAACCGTCTCGCCCAGCATATGTCCAAACCGCAGAAGCACCATGACCAAGCACTAAAAACACTTCTCAGATATCTAAAAGGAACTCGCACACATAAACTCCTCTACTCTCCCGCATCACACAACAACCCCCAGCTCCACCCACTCCAGGTGTACAGCGACGCCGACTTCGCCAACGCAAAGAACCGCAAATCAATCATGGGCACTCTCCACAGTATCCACGCAACACCGATATCCTGGACGTCGCGCAAACAGAATGTCGTAGCCTTATCTACAACCGAAGCGGAGTATATTGCAGCTACAGACGCCGCTCGCCACACGCTATGGCTCGCCAAACTGCTCCGCGACACCGTAACCCCCATCAAGGAAGCTATCCTCCATCACATAGACAACAGCTCCGCCGTCCTCATCGCAGAAAACCAAGCACCAACGAAACAAAGGAAATATATAGACATTCGACACCATTACCTCCAACACCAAGTTGCCTGCCACACTATCAACCTCATCCGCACACCGACCACAAAAATGACCGCTGACATATTTACCAAACCGCTGCACAGAGACAGATACCAAGAGCTTCGCGAAGCACTTCAAGTCCTCCCAAGCCCGCACCAAAAATGAGGCGCACCAACCAGGGACTGTCAAACAACCCCACTTCATTGCTGCGCCACATTTTTGATGTCAAACAGCATTACAGTAGGACGCCAGTACTTAATCGCTAGACAACGACGACGACAAAATAAAGTGAAGAGGCAGTGCCTTCCACTCACATTTATGTGGCCGATCACCCCAAAATTTGGGATCTGTTTACAGACGCATTAGCGTTCGGGTACAATAAGCAAGTACACCATACAAAGAATTTGACTCCATTCGAATTCGTCTTGTCCCTTTTTACGATCGCTATCGCGTTGGAACTCCATTCTACTCTGGAAGACTTTTCTTTCGTGTAGGATTATCGCCACAAGTGAAAATGATAGCTAACGACGTTGATCTCGGCTGCTCGCTGTTATATGGCTCTTGTTCGAGCCTCCTATAGGCGTAATTTTATCTTTCACTCTCGTAGTACGACGCCACTGGTCAAAATAGGCGAATACCTCTTCCCCCGTAAGGAATACTTTGGCCCCGATAAAGAGAAACTCTACAATCTCTCCCCTTTCGCTGACGGACGTTATAACGTGACTTTTGTCAAGGACGATGTCATCGTGGCGGATATGGCTGAAGCTCAGAAGCGTATCTTCCACGACCGCGTTGTCATCGCCCCGTCATCGCCCCTACAAATACCAGTTGTTGGAACAAAACATAAAACCCTGGATAGTTTCCCGCCACACATCTCAGCAGCTCAGACCACTTCAGTGGTTTCAAGACCTACTGTCTTGCTACAACCTGCAAGGGGATTTTATGATTTTCCGCTCTTGCTGGAATCTAACGAGAAGAATTTATCTGTAATGGCACCGCGTGTTGTCTTGTTTCCCTGTCTGGGAGACCCTACCGCACATCCAGCCGTTCCTTTCTGAAAAGACGGAGGCGGAAATTAAGGTTTAACCCAACAATGTCGTTAAATTCAAGTTCGGTACGGACAATTCACACGCCAAAAGCGGAAATATCTCGTTTCCAAGATAAGCGGAAAACTCCACGTGATTATCCCGCACAGCCAATGAACTCTAGAGAGATGCAACACACCCATATTCTCGACACTTGCGCGAAAGAAATACAAATACGTCGGAAGAAAACATCGGAAGTGGTACTGTAACGCCGAAGCATCCGAACTCACCAACGATGACGCGGCCGTAGCCCTCAACTAAGGATGCGAAACAAATTTAGGCGCGCAGTGCTCTTCGCCATCAGTTGGAATGCGCACGTGACAAAACGGGCCGCCCTCGAGAGATATACCAATCAGCTAACGAAGCCCGAGGTGGTTAGCTCCCCGTTGTATGGAGAACATTGGCACAATCGCCTCCGCCGTCCACATCCTCACCGTTAGGAAGGATATCAGCAGGTGAACTCGTTGAACGCGACCCAGAACCCCATATAGGAGAGAAGTCTAAATCACAAACACGGCCCCGCCGAAAGGTACACGGGCAGGAATTTGATATTTTCCATTTTGTGGAACATTCATACCAACTGGATTGTTACAGTCATTAACTTGCCTGTCGTTATGTCTATGGTCCTGCGGCCGACTCCGATGAACCAATTGAGCATCTTCCACGTTGTAGAACGGTTCCATGTCACGGACTAATGCGGAAAGGGATCCTTGCAACGATCATTAACGCCTAAATGGGATAGTTGAACCACAGTGGTGGAAGAAAAAGAGGAATATGAACAGAAGAAATAAGGTACAAGAATGTTTTAGAGGATTGAAAAGATTGAAGAAGAATGCATATGTAATTTGTTAATGATTCGAGTACATTGGTACCGTACCAAAATGTCGGAAAATACCCTACATCCTGAAGCAACATGCCCTTTCCGGAGTCATTACTCCCTTACGGATTTGGAATTTTTACCATATGAGTCGTTGTTTTGAAGAAGGGAAATCAAATCCACGCGCACCTCGGTAACATTATCACTGGCAGCGGCACTCTCCAGCTTCACCTCGCGGAGCAACTTCGAAATCACGTTCCCCTGACCTGCTGAAGCGAAACTTAATTCCCTTTAAGTGGAGGCACCCCAACCCAAAACGCTCACTGGCGGAGCTGGAGGTTCACCACCATCTACAACGGTAGAAGCAGCCTCTGCAAGGGTTTCCAGGTCCATACATGGCACGACAAAGTTTCCTACGTTTTGTAACTCTTCCATGAATTACAGTGAAATATTTTCAGAAAATGCCACCCCATCACTAGTTCCACTATCTAACATCGGTTCCTCACTTTCTTAGAAGTTCTAATACTCTTCCGCGTCCGCCAAATCGGTTAAATGCCCCTCCGAAATATTCCGAGGATCCAATCGAAGTTCATTATCCTCCTCCGAATAAATCTCATGTCTCTCCCAGCGCTTGAAATAGAAGAATTAACCCACGAGTAGAGTTCGAATTCCGGCGGACAGGTCCTGGGTCAGACCACCAGTTGCACGTCCACTCTGTGAAAAAGGAACTGAGGCCCCATAAACCTGGTCGATGATTTCGAGAAGTGTAGCCACCTCTTTGGCGTTACTTTCCCGACCTAGTGGGATGCACAATTCCAAAGAACGAATGCCGGCGAGAACTTGCTATGGGATGAGCAACAATCTGTACTGTTTGCGACCCTCCCAGAGAATGAAACTCGCCGTGCAGATAGCCTACTCAGTGACGAAAACTTATCAAAGTCCTAACTGATAATCCTTGAGGAGGTATGATCCGGAATAAGTGATGACCTGAGGTAGCTCGATATAACAGACTCGAAAAGTTTTTGAACTACGAATACCAAGATGTCATATGGGCATACCGACCGTGTCGGCTGGCTGCGCAAAATCGTTTCATTTCCACGTTTTCGTACAGGACTAGAACTACTACATGAGTAAAAGGACGACCATTTTATCTCTTAAATTGGGCGGGCAAGCGCTGGCCATCTGCATTCCATTACTCCCTCTTGGTCTCTCCTTCCTTCAATACGCTCATGTGTGCATCAGTGAAAATATGCGTATCATGAATTAAAGATTTGATACAAAACATACATTTCGGAACATGAATACCCCACGCAACCATTTCTTATTATTATTAGGAAATGACTCTATAAAAGACCTATGATTACCAGACATACTTTTGAAACCTAAACATCTACAAAACTGGATCCTTTTGCCAGACATCGAAGTGATTCCGAACGTATATTCCGCCTTAAAACATTACCGCTTGCCATAATTCCCTTTTACTAAAGTATACCGGTATGAAACAATGGTTTATTAATTTTAAAAAAACTGTCATAGAATGGCAGGCATGCCTATTTATCTGAAGCATATGAAAGTGTCTGGAGAGTGACAAGTGTTGAAAGGTAGTCCTAGAACGTTCCAAACGTAGCAAACATCATAGTTTGAGGTAGTCTGCCCGGATTGGGCAGTGGTAACTAGAAAAACATTTTCCTAGAAGTTTGTAGAACTCAAAGCTATAAAAACAGGCAGACCGAACAAGAGAGTGAAAAACAGTTCTATGACTAATCTGGTACAAAGATGAAGGCCAAAAGAAAGGCCGGAGGTGCATTTCAAGCCGTCTACGAGTTTGTAACTACCCTCGATTATACAGAACCAATTTCGTCTGTGTTCTCGGAAGTGGAATTTACTCCCAAAACATCTAGTATTTTCATGCTAGGAAGTCAGTTGTTAATCTGCGAATGTGCTAGTATGAAAGTGCTAGAAAATCTAGCAAACTAGCAAACGTCTAGGATGAGCTGAAGACTTTCGTAGCCCAGGTTCTCTCTTCTAGCACCAAATAACTATCAGAGATGCATGTCACTTACGACGTGTATTTTACCACACCCATACTAACAAACTAGCAAACAAGAAAGAATAGTGGATTTTTTTGTCTAGAATTAACCGACTTTCTAGGCTAAGAATGGTTGCTACACAATCGTCTGGAACAGGTTTTCTGGCCCATTCTGAGCATGGCTAATAGCACTCACACCACATAGGATTCATTCCAAATTAGTACCTACAACCCCAAAAAAACATGACAAATTATCACTCATAAAGAAAACGCACCCAAGAATCGAAAAAGCACACCTTATAATGCAACGAAATACAGAACAGCAAATTACAGTCAATCACAGTATGCCATTCAAGCATTGCAAAAAGCAAACCAACCTTCTCAAACCTTACCTGTTTCCATCCTGCACGCGTTCCCTAACGTACCTCACACAGACAGACAGACAGACACACAAGCAACCCTAAACCACATCATTGGATCACATCACTTCTTCAACCCCAATACTGCAAATAATTAAAATTTCCCACTTCCTGAATCCACTCCGAAATTAAATTGAGTACCAAACCGATTCCTCATGCATCGCTCAGCACCGCACATTCGTTCAACAGTTAGAAAACAAAGAGAACAAAAGAAAATGGCCGTTACCTGCCCCGCCTTTCACTGCCGGTCTCTATACTCGCGATGACGTGGGGATTAGCAGCGCCGATCGCTCACAGAGCGCCAAAGGCGCAATCCGCACAGCCGAGCAGTATCAAAGACATAAGGCACACATGAGCCACGCACACCACCCAACACCTCGAAACAACCTCGCCACCGGTCCCGATTCTTCCTAGTATTTTCATCCAAAATCAAAAACAAGCTCACACGATTCATTATAGTTCTCCCGCAGTGCATCTTTGCACGCTGCAGAACCTTTCACGAAAATTTCTGCCTCCCACGCACCGTTGGGAGGGTGAGAGTATAGCTTTCAATAAAACTTCCCCATGTGAAGTATCATTCAAAACTATAATTTTCGCTTCACCTTTTCACATCCTCCCATCTCCATCAAAGTCCTTTCCCATCATGCCGTCTTGCTGCTTTCCAGGTTGCTTCCATCGCACAAACTCCCTATACTTCCTCTCTCAGCATCAAAAACGCTGTCGACACGGCAAAACCTCTAGCCCCTACGTCTTCTAAACCCCCCAGAGCGGGTTCACGCTCGCTCCACGCACCAAAAACCCACGCGTCCAGACCACCCAAAGCGCCTCCGTTCGTGTCTGAAACTGCCCCTCGGATAACGTAGCACTCCAAGACGACGATCAATATCACTCCAACCCAATCGCTCCCGCAAAACGTTCCGGAGCTGCAGCTGATATGCTCCACCTCGCTTCCCCCTCCGCATCCCCCCCGACACTCACCCCCTCCTCCTCCGCGAACCACACCCATCATCAAATTGTCATTTCCATCTCCTTTATCGCCACCAAACTCGGAAAGTGAACCGCGGACGAACTCATCCACATCCTCAAGGACCTCTCCTTCTCACTCTCAGACTTCCAGCAGTCTATCTCCTCGGCGTCTCAATGCCTACAGCTCCACTCCAAACTATTCGAGCACACCGTAGGCTCTATCAGATTCAAAACCTGCATCATCTCAGACAAACTCAACAAATATTCCGCAACTTTGTATCTCAAAGATCCCATAGAAGTCCTGCGCCAGCAACTCCAACTCGCTTCCCACAACACATCCTTCTTCCATCCAGTCAAGCAATCTTCCACTACCAGCATTCCCGCCTTCGCCCACCCCATGGCTTCCGATCTCGGCTCACACGTATTCCACGCATGAAAGAACACATCCTCCAATCCCAAGACCCAGACGTCATCTGGCACAAGTCCAGCACCACCGGCATGGACTCCTTCAACGGATTCATACAACTCTACTCGGACAAGTCCTTCACCACTCTCAAAAGCTCCTCCGTAACCTCCTACCCCTTGCACATCACCCTTCTCAACTTTTCAGACTTCTTTCGCCGCCACTGCATCTCCCGCAACTACACCCTCGCCGGTTACATCCACAATTTGTTAAAAAACACTTCCTCTCCTCCTGAAGACGAGTCCATCTACATCAGCCCCTCCTCCTAGTCCGTGGACCGCGCTGCGCGTATGGAACTCGTCCAAAAATCTTTCAAAACAATCCTCGAACCCCTCTGCTCCACCCGTCTAAAAGGGTTTCCCTTCCGCGACGCTGATAGCGTGATCCGTCAATGCCATCCAGTCATCGCAAACTATAGTGCAGACATCCCGGAAACAAAGGACATTCTCGCCACTCTCCATGGCACAAAACTAATGAAGCATTGCCACAGATGCCTCTTCCCCCGCTCAGACCTTAACCTCTACACTCTCACTCTCATTCCCCGAACCGTCTCCCACACCACTCAAACGAGGTCTCGACACAAGAAACTGCTCCAAAACTCCGACGAAGCCCTTCTCTCCCCCGAACCACGCGTCGCTGGATCGCTAAGAAACCAAGCCACAGAACTCCTCCATTCCACCGCCCTATCCTCCTACACCTCCTTCCTCGAGTCATACCCACTCCTGAACGTCTCTCCACTCCTCACTCCCTACTCCATCTTTTCCTTCGAACCACTCCACAACTTCTACCTCGGCATCTTAAAGCTCATCAAGCTCGCCACCATCTAAAGACTCAAGTCTGAAGATAAATTCTCCAACGTCGGTCCTTCATACTCCACCAGATCATTCAAGACCATACGCAACTCTCTTCTGAACCACGCCAACACCATCCTCCCGGACATCGAACTCTACTTCCCCGGCTCCGGGTTTTCATATAGACTTCTCAACTGCAGAAAAGGGTAACTCACTCAACGGCTTCTTCACCCCCGACGGTATCAAAGGAATTCTAGAAGCAAAGGACTACAGAGCACTGGATATGGTCTTCCCCTTCATCGGCGCCTTCTCGGAGCGGTGTTGCGATGAAGTTGACACAGCACTCATCACCCCCATCTTCACGTCCTACACCTACCTCGTCAACAACGTGCTCCACTACCACAACTTCCCAGAATGGACACAGATCCGCATTCGCTCCTTGGAGATTCTCATAAAAAACTTCAAGTCAAATGCCCTCTCCATATTCGACCCCTTCCAGGCATCCAACTCCCTAACACTTAAGTTCCATCTCCTTCATCATATCCTCCCAGACATCAGAAGATACGCAGGCCTCCATTTCGGTAACGCAGGAGTCTATGAACATGCACACCTCCTCTTCAAAACCCATTACCACCGCACCTCCCGCAGAAGATTAACAGCTCACACAGAAACAATCGACGCCATCCAACAGTCTGAGAACCTTCGAAACTCCATATCCATCTCCACCTCAAACTCAATCTCCTCCCCTTCTCCTCCACCTTTACAGCCCTGCATGGCTCGCGATCGCATCACTATCCTCCTCCGCGACGTCATCACCGCTGACAAATATCTTCGCTCCCATCCTCATTCCACAATCTCCTCCCTCTCACACATCTTCCTCCCTTCCACCCTATCCTTCATCAACCAAATCTCTCGAGAGTACGTCGGTGACTTCTTTTCCTACCACACTTCTGACGTTACCGACGTCTCCCCGTGAACTCGAACGTGAACCAGCGATATACGAAGTAGGCTGCAAGGCATTTTGTTTGTACAAAGTAGAACATCTTTCCCATTAAGTTGGGACTATTGGTATTGTACTATCAATCGTCCCAAAAGTTGGCTTCTTAGGCGCCACTACTTGTCTGGAAATGAAGTAGAATTGCTGCAACAAGAAACATGAGGGGTGACTTTCAGTAGAACGCCTGGAAACTTGGATCTCTGAAATAAGAGGCCTTTTCGAAGCTGTAAAACGCCAATTGAATTGCGTTGTAGTTTTGTAGACTCGTCTTCTTGAGGAAAACATTTGCTATATAATAAGGTCCAGAACTCTTCTGTCTTTAAACGATCTGCTTTCTTCCATTCCAATAATCGTTTCTTCATGAAGACTTTCAGAGATTCACAACGGTTTCGCAATTCTGCCTCACTGAAACTGACTCTTTCATGTGAATGAGTGCAATTGAGTGACACTGTCCAGTTCGATTTGAGATCATTTAATTGATTCATCAGGTTAGAAGGACAAGAGTTGGCGTAATTACTGTGTCGCAAACACCATAGACGGGAATTGATGAGACGACACGAACCCTTCTTACGAAACTGGACGTATCGAAAGTAGTGAATTGTATACATGAATTCCTTGGAACGTGCGATTTAATCCATGATCTCAAGATAATTAGAGCCATCTCCACACAAACGCTTTCCATCAGAGGTGGAAATGTCTTTTAGAACCGCGATAGAATTCGGTTTAATCAGGCCGCTCTCCTCTTTTCCGACGCTTTGTGCCACCATTTTCTCGTTGTTACTAAAAGCGGCTTCTATTAGACCACCGATAATCCATAAAGTAACCAGATTGCTATCAAAGAATCTAATTCTTCGTTTCGATGAACAGGAATGGCTTAAAAACTGCTAGTGTTTAGTTGACCTTTCTTTTCCAAAGTCGTGACAGGTCCCTACTTTTTTGTTGAGCTGCGGGAACGGCAAAAAGAATCGTTAGTGTTTAGATGACACGCTTTCTTTTCCAAATTCGATACAGATGCCTGCTTCTTTGCTGAAGTTGAAATGGTCCCGATACCTCCAACTTCTTCGTCCATGAAAGATGTATCGGTAGGCCTGTCGTTTTCAAAGAGATTGGAAGTTTTGCCTGTGGTTCGCCATTCTAAAGTCCCTTCTTTTCAATAATGGATTCATCTTTTGGAGTGGACTATTTGCGTCAGAGCGATGTTGAAAATAATCTTGACGTAAGCTCAACCGATACTTGCATATCATAGTATCACTTACTTTTTCAGTCTTGAAGAAAACGGATGCCAGTATATTCTGCAAGATGAGACTTCTTATCGCCATCCATCTGTACAATTCCGAGAGCTCAGCATTCATACCAGACTTTTTTAGCCTTTTCGGCGCAAACCCCGTATCTTCTGTTAGTTCCGTCGCCACTGCTATAACGAAACAACCACAACTATACCCATCTGACTGTTTTTTGTAGTTAAGAACATCCTACCTATAGTTTTTTCTTGATATAGTAGCTTTAGCTTCGCCATGGAGGATGCTATAGTCGAATGCTTTCTTGAAGAACCCCAGAATTTGATCAGGACATTTCCATCCATAGCTGTCTCCAAAGTAAACTGTAGGCTTCTCTTTCAAACCTGATTCCGATTGAAAAGAGCGTTTTCCAATCAAGAATCCCCAATGAAATCCACTCAAGGTAATTGGGACAAAGACAGTGTCTATTCTTCTTGAATCTCCAGTCGCATTCATCGTAAATGCTTGTTTCATATTCAACAAAAACGATTCTTGTTGCAATGGTTCTTTCTTTATTCGATTTCCGTAAGAAACCAGAGAGACACCTGTGGTACAGGTACAGTAACACACACCTGGAAGTGGGCTCATGTCCATTATAGCTGCGGTTATGAGATCCGAACAAGGATAAACTCCCGGCCTCGAGCTGTGAACAAACGATACCGGAATGATCTAACGCTCTTCAGCTTTTTCAATATTGTAAGCGTGGTGGTGCACTACAGCAAACCGTTTTTTTACCTCTGTGTTTCAGTTTTCTAAACTGCTCTAGCCCTTCGTAAAAGTCTCTGCATATATTAGAAATCTTTGCGTTAGGATCGGCTTTAAAAACTTGTTCAAATATAAAAAGGTTTGATTCTGTAGTGAACAAGAAAAGGAATCGTTTTTGTTAGCATTAGAGTTTCTGAATATGAATGAAGTAGAATTGAAAGAACCACTTACGGTTTACTGCATTCATTTCTAGTCTAAATATGTAGTTTTTTAAGAGTAAAGAATTGTTAAAAGGCTGATACTGGTGTTATACTGAAGGGAGAACGGGCGAAGAGATAACGTTCTGGCAACCGGATGGATACGACGGGAAACCGTGCGAAAGGATATCGCTCTGGCGATATGACGTCAACGATGGATATAGTACTTGCGACGGGAGAATGCTCTGGCGACCGGATATGAATGATGGTCACGCTGTGACGACGTCTGATGGTCACGCTTTGAAGACAATTGAACTTGACGATAATGACTGACAAAGGGAGGACTTGGACTGGAATCATTGGGCTGAGGAGCAACGATGTTTGAGCCTACATTTTTATTGGTCCGACAATGAATTTGAAGATAAAAACGGAGATTTCATGTACGAAAAAGAGTTTGTTACCCACTATCTCACTAAACCTCGACGGCCTTTGCGAATTAAGTAAACTACATCGCGGTTCTCCCCTTACAAATTCTTTGCCTTCCTGGCGCAGAACATACTAGAGGCAATGGATCGATTCCCGCCAACTTTGTACGGAGAGACAGTGAAAGGAAATGAATTCGAGAAACGGAATCATGAAATGACAATGGAAATGGCGCACATGGAAAAGCGCAAAGTCGAGACAGTGATAGAAAGGCTAAAGGATATTACCTTCATTCAAAATAGTTTTCTCTACTTCCAAAAGAGGGATGTGCAAGGCATGATAACGAGGTATCGGGCGAGACTTGTGACTAGGGGATTTTGCCAAAAGACAGGAATCGACTACGCAGAACTATTTGCACCTATGGAAAAGTATAGTACCTGGAGATGGATGCTGAGAGAGTTTGCGGAATACGGCTTGGAAATGATACAATTTGATATTTGCACCGCCTTTCTTTATGAAGACCATCAAGAAGAACTTTTCATGACGCAACCGGAGGGCTTTGCACGGGAAGGAAGAGAAGAGCAATTGGATCGGCTTCACAAAGCTACATATGGTCTGAAGCAAGAGTTAAATTCCTGGGGAAGTTCAAAGCTGACATGGTGGAAATAGAATGTATTCCATGGACGAGAAAGCCGAGAGTGTTCTTTTATCGGCTTGGTAAGGACCTCATTTCTATCCTAGTGTTATTCGACGATGGATTTATGTCCGGAAAACACAAAGAGGACTTGCTACAGTTTGTGACAAAAATGGAAAAAGTTCGTTGAAGTATGCATGGAGCAAAAGCCAACAAAGTTTCTTGGAATGATTGCGTAACAGAATCAAGATAAAAAAAGCAAGAAAGGTCCATAAGAAACAGAGGTTCCAGCAACGTGCATCAGAGTTCCAGGTTGGAATTGAAAAGAGGTTTACTGTTCCTCTGATGGGTGTGTCAGAATTCAGTGAAATGGATGCAATAGAAGAGGGAGCGGACCGCCCAAACAGGGAGCTCATTCATTGATTAATGCACTTGGAAAATACGTTACGCCACTGTGTCGCGTTTTCAGGAGTATATCTGGCGAGATGCATGAACGAGTACTTCCAGAAGCACTAGAGGAGAGCTCATTTTGTGCTTAAGAACTTATCGTGCACAACAGGACTGGGCATTGAGTCCGATGGGGCACCGAAAAGAGAGATTCTAGGATACTCTGATTTCTTTTTTCCGATGGACGAGAAGGACAGGAAGTCTACGAGGAGATACTTGTTTCTGGAAAACGGTGGGGCCTTTTAATGGCGCAGCAAGAAGCAAACGGTTGCGGCATAGTCGAGCGTAGAAACAGAGTATGTATCCATGTCTTACGCAGCTAGAGAAAGGTTTTGGTCACAAGGGCTTCAAAAAGAAGCAGCTCAGAGCAAAGGAGAGAAAAATCTGATTTATGGAGATAACTAGAGCTCAATCATTCTGAGCAAGAATGAAGTTAACAATGGTTAGTGTGACACACAGGAGAGACTTCAAAGAACTGAGGCTGAACACAGAAAGTCAATGTAACTCAGGCGCAAGTCCTGACTTCAATTTACAAGCAGCTACCTACAGAGTAGACTTAAATAGTCTTCAAAGCTGAGGTTAGACAAAAGTACATACATTACAAACAACATATAAAATACAACCTGCATGGCAATCATTCACGTGATATGAATCTGGCAAAGTCACAACCATTCAAATCTTATGACTCAGAATATCCGTGTTGGTCAAACATCATCAATACTCCTTTCTCTCTTTCAGCCGTATTTCTTTTTTGTAGACTTGGTCTCGGCCATGTATTCAAACGCAATGTTGAGACGACCATTGTAAAGAGTAAGCTGTAAGGCATCAGTTAAAGGGCTATCCTTTTTCGTTGGCGCATCGGACAGGTTGATTTGCCAGGGATCCAAGTGATCTTATCAACGTTTCCGACTTGAAACTCAAATCTGAGAGACGCGAAATCTCCACGAATTGAACGATCTACAGAGTTCCGTTGCGTAGATAGAGACGTAAACAAATCTTTTGAGTCCACACACAGGTGAACATGTACATCTACGTTGAGCACCTCAGAATAGGCATGCGCTATACATTTGGCCTCATCAATAGCCTCAGCTGAGGCAAGTATCTCTGCTGCAGGCACACTCTTCACTGGTCTCTTTGATTTGTGAGAGGTCCAAGATATTGGGTGGTATATAGAGTTGTTTGCCAACTCGCCAACAAGGAGACCGGTAAGCACACCTAGTTGACCATTCTCATCTCTCTTGGACGCATCAGCAAAGACCAGTACTGAGAGCTCATACTGCGCATTATCCATTGGGCGGGGGTATTTGATCCTAGTACCAAGCTTCTTGAGCTTGCGAGCAATATTTTGTTGCTCTATCAGATGACAAACTCTGCTTTCAGGTGATTTCTGCTGCAGATATGACGCATAGAAAGAACAGAACGGGGAAGCAGCCGTGCCTATCCAGCCCAGTGAGCTATTGGTAGAAGCAAAGTAAGACTTCTCAATTTCATTGAGTGGTTGGTCAAACTCCTTACGATGAGTACGAGATAAGGGGTATTCGGTAAAGGCGTTTAGCTTGTCATCAACATTGGTTGAAACGGTAAGATCGTCCTCCTGGACTGTGTTGATGCCGAAAAATCTCAGTCGACCGGGTCCATTTGAAACAGTGCCAAGCTTGAACGATTCATTAAATCTCTCAACAAAGAGCTTAGCACATTCCCCAATACCAGCAGCTTTGATATCATCAACAATCTTAGCTACAATGAGCACCAACTTCCCGTCTTCAATCTTGTAGAACAGTTGCGGAACTTCTTGACATTGGGTCAATCCGAGATCAAAGAAGCACTTATCAGACTGCACTTGCCATTTTGCGTTAGCATTGACTAAGCCATACGCAGCAGTTAGTAATAGCCAAAGGTGCGTAGACCTCATTCGACTTTCTTTGGGTGGCTTCACATACACATCACGACTAGCAGTGCCAGTCTGCAAAAAAGCCGCTTTAATGTCTGCTTTGTAAAGCTTCCAGCCAAACAAAGATGCGAAAGACTCAACAATGCGGAGACCAGTTGGTGGACATGTCGTACAATCAGATGTAAGTACTTTCTTCAAGTCATCTTCATTTCCATGTGGTGCAATCCGTGCCTTCAGTTTGAGAGTAGAGTCATCGTTCTGTTTGACCTTGTATAAAACGTGACTGTTGATAACATTTGCGCAATGCGGCACGTCACTGCTAGAAACGGGACGGACAGTCTTCAGAAAAGTCTCCTCTTCGATCCTATACGATTTCACAAGCGGAAACTGTTCAAATCCTTGTGCTTGGTATCGCATAAAGGTTTTGTTCCCAAAGTGATCCAGCATTAGTTGCAGCTCAGTGGGTTCTTGGTCTATGTTCGTGACAGAGGATGAATTTGCAGTAACATGTGTACCTTCATACTGCCATTTTTCGTCGTCTAGGTTGAGGCGTTCTTTGTCACCATCATCATAAAGGACAGTAACACAGCCGTCACGATGCATCGTCTTCACAGTTCCACTGTAGCGCACATTATCATCTGGCCAGTACACCATCACGCGATCACCACGATTAAGTGAACATGCATCTGGGTTCTCATGAGGATTGGCATTGGTATGCTCATCAGAAAAGTCTGCATCTTCATGAATCGCACTCGACCGTCCTGAGGAAGCATTGCCATTGTCAACTTTTTTCCCATCATCCTTCTTTGTGGAAGGAGACATATCATCAATGGCATCATCGACAGCATCAATTGCCGATTGCACAGTGCTTGCAAAAGACTCTTCAGGTAGTGCTATGCAGATGTCTTCGAATGCAACAGTAGCACGTTTTCCTCCTTTCGCGGGTATGAGAACAGTACGAGCACTTGAATCAACAGCCAACACAATATTGGGTGTAGACCATTTTCCTTTCTTTCTTATCCCAGTACTAAAGTAGACCTCAATCATATCGCCAGTTGCGACTTGAGGTTCGATTGTAGACTTAGACTTCAGTATGAGCGCCAATTTGCGCTTCGCTTGAAGTCTATTGTGTGCATCTACGACTTCATTGGGCATTGAACAGATAGGTCCATCGGTCAGGGGCTTCGTAAAACCTTTGGCAAGCTCAAATGACGACATCTCATTGTTTCCGTATAGATCATTAGAAATAGAAACAGCACGCAGAGCTTGAAGTTCCGGAGATTTTTGAGGTTCAGCTGTAAAGAGCTTAAGAAAAATGCTGCGTATTACGCCATGCTTGCTCTCGAGAGGGTTCTTACTGTGTTGACGTGGAGGTACGGGACGAAATGAGATGTTGTCTTCATCGAGGAACTTACGAAATTCGCCCTTCCCGAAGGCATCATCGCCCTGTACGGAGGCAGGTAGCCAGTAATGTGAAGTCCAACAGGCTTCAAAGCCAATTACTGTCTGATTCAGAGAGGTAGAACTGACTATAAATGCAGCAGAAAACCTTGTTGCGACGTCCATACAGTGAAACAAACAGACAGACTCGAGGTAGAAATGGTCAACGCAGACGATGTCATTAAATTCACGCGACATGGATGATATGGACACCTTCCGGTTACGTTGTGGCGGGGCAATCGCGCGACATGAGACACAGTTCTGTATCATCTGTGAAACATAGTCTGACACAGCATCGCTCCATAGTCCGTTACGTTCCAAGAGTATTTTCATATCAGTCAGGTTAGCATGACCGCTGACATGCTTATGCACTTTGGCCACAATGGCCTTGACTTGACTCCATGGTCGGTCTTTCGACAGGTTGCCATTGAGGCAAGAGAAAGCGGATGTGTTACATGTCTCATTACAGAAGCTTGACATAGGGAGTTAACTCAAGAAGCCTTGGTTGATCATGGTAAATTGGTCAGTCATGCCATCAGCATGAAACTGCAAAGCATTGCAGGTGATATGGAGAATGTTTGATTGCTTCGTTACATTCTTCCCGATGACCCATTGACTAGAGCCATCCAGTACGAGATGGCGAATGAGCACTTTTCGTCCGCTGTCAGATACAGCAGGAATCACAACAGATCCAAGAATAGAACGAGGAGCACTAGCATGGTCACCGATGCCGTACTGCCAGTGCGTGTGCCCGTTAAGTGACACCGGAATAGGTTCCATCTCAGATCCGACATCATGTCCAATGTGAATTGATAACAGACGAAGCTCAACATTGCCAATGGCAGAGTACGGGGCACCGTCATCTACGAGTGGCCCAATAGCCTCGTCGTCAAGAGAGTCACATGATCCATTAGTCTCATTTGTCGAACAGTTGTTGCTTGACAACACGGCCATATTAAAAGAAACAGTCTTTCCTTTGCCTTTTGCATTGTTATTACCGGAGCTCGATGAGCCGTCACCAGATTTAATTGACGAACTAAACTCAGCAGCAGTATCATAACACTTCACTCCAGGTTTCAACGAACCATCAGGGTTGTGGCTGTCCTTCCAGTGTCCAAATTTATTACAGGTGTGAAAAGGATGACGTTTCAGTGCAGCATTTGAAGGACGACGAAAACCACTACTACGGCCACGTCTGGAGTGAGTCGTAGTACCTGCAGCACTGGCAGATAGTGCCGCACTAGAAGTGGTAGTCGAGGCCTTCTCACACTGTTTCACGACAGAAGCAAGTTGCTTGTACGTCACCGCTATTAGGTAATCATCATTGGAAGATTGGTCCGAGAACACAGTTCCATAAGGAGCAGCAGCTGCCAATGCAGAGATTCATTGAGAGTGTTCGATGCTTGCGTTGCTCAAAAGCATTAAGGCAGTTATGCATTGGGGAAGTCTGGTAGTACTTGACAAAGAGTTGAATTTCGTAACTGCGGCAGAAAAACGGGTTTCGAAGGTCTTCAACGACTCATTCTGTGAGCGACGGGTATTCAGTAGAGAGTTAAATCCATCAAATGCTTCACTAATTACTGATAAAAAGTCACGTTGATAAACTGCATAAACGATCAATTTGACACCATCTTCGCTCTTCAGCTGCTCGTTCGTCAGTTCAGCAATAAGGTCTGCAGCTTGACCATAAAGCTGTGACTTGAGCACAATAGCTTGAATTTGAGGGGGAAGCTTGTTTGAGCTGGTGTCTGGGAGAGAATCATGGTATTCTTTCCAATCATACACGGCGGTCTTAAACCTTTCTTTGTTTCCTTTGCCGTCTGTCCACGGTGGACTTTTCGAGTCCCAAGCAAACCGTGGGCGGGTTGGTAGCGAATTAGTAGGGACTGGGCCCATAACTAACAATGGTTAGTGTGACACACAGGAGAGACTTCAAAGAACTGAGGCTGAATACAGAAAGTCAATGTAACTCAGGCGCAAGTCCTGACTTCAATTTACAAGCAGCTACCTACAGAGTAGACTTATATAGTCCTCAAAGCTGAGGTTAGACCAAAGTACATACATTACAAACAACATATAAAATACAAACTGCATGGCAACCATTCACGTGATATGAATCTGGCAAAGTCACAACCATTCAAATCTTATGACTCAGAATATCCGTGTTGGTCAAACATCATCAATAGAAGTAGTCAATGAGCGCACAAAACGAGTTGAAATCAAGTACCATGAAAAGATGTGTTGTAGAGAAGAGACTGGTCTACACTGAATACATTTCAACAACGGAAATAGTTGGTGATCTCTTCACAAAGCCATTGCAGGGGAAATTCCACGAGAATTTTTGTGGTAATCTTGGAGTGATGTTGTGAAGATTTAAGCGTGGGGGAGTGTTCGAAGGTATTTCTAAAACTTCTCAAACATAGCAAACTTCACATTATTATGTTTTCTGCCCAAATCGGTCAGTGATCGATAGACAAACATAATTCTAGAAGTTTGTAGAACTCAAAACTTTAGAGACAGACAAACCAAACCGAACAGTGACAAAAAGTTCTGTGATTTAGCTGGAACACAGCTGAAGGCCTTTAAGAAGACTGGCGCAGCAACAATCGTCTTTCTAGGACTCTGTATCTAATCTCAATGAAACTTAACCAACTACCTTCTAAGTTTAACGAGGATGGATCGAACGCACAAAACTAAATTCTGTAGAGTGGCTGAACTGAAGAACTGGAAATATAATCACCAAAAAGGCTAGCTCTAAAGTTTTGTTTAACTGAATCCAACTCAAAACGCCGTGCAAATTCCATTCAGGTTAAAGTAACCAAAACATACCAGTGAGCATGTGCAAGAGTGATTATGATCCAGCATAAGATATATCTTCAATATATATTTTGATTTAGAAATTTTGTCATGGTTTTTGATCGGATGTAATGTAGCAAAACAATGGTTTGCGGATTTATGCGTAAGGAATATGTTATAAAACAGACTTTGGCATCGATTTTCGTAGAATTGAACTTTCGCTATTCTGTGTATAATACGCGTGATGTTTTAATCATGAACGAAACGGTATATCAAGAGCATATGCCTTCATTGTATGTTTTTCATTGTCATACCTACCTGGATTCTTGAAATTGTTGAAACCTAGTTTTGAAACAATTATCGTAGTTTGTATAATGAAAATGAACAAGAGAAAAACTCGCATTCAACGTAAAAACATTTGTAGCTCTCGTCGCTAACCAGTTTGTTAGCATCACAAACAGCCGTTTACGACTAAAGGCCCTGTAGTTGTTACTAAATTTCTTAAAATTGTTAAGGTAATAAAGGTAGCTGTATTTCATTCCTTGTGCCTTCACGGTTTTCTATTTTTTGAAATCAAATAAACACTCTAATCATAATTGATTGTTTTTTATCTTTCGAACGCAAGATCCATAAACGCTACAAATGGTAGCTCATTGTTGAAAGAAAAAGAACAACTTCTACGATGTTTTCGGTTTTTAAACGTCAAAGAATCTTGTGGTCTACCCTAGAAGAACAGATAGAAGCTTATGGGAAAGGAAAGAAAGTATCACATTTAAGTTTTGGTTAACCAAGAATATCGAACGAGACACATAATATCGCTTTCAATACTACACCAAAAAATGATGTTGTAAAAGATGCTTACCGTCGAACTTGAATATAAAACACTAGTACTGTATATAATTGAAAATAGAAAAACACTCCACTGTCTGAAAAATACAGCTAAGGAAAACTTTTTGTAGGGGTTTTGTGTTGGTATCGATTTTGTCTTTTTTCATGAAAGATCTAGTTTTACTTTTCGGGTTTGAATAGATCAAACTAATTCCTATCTATATGTTTAGAGGTTTTCGTTCTCTTTGTTTTTGAGTTGAACCTATGTAAATGAAAAAGACACAGTAAATAATTTTCAAATGACTTTGAACGAGGACTTATTATACTGGGATTTGTTAAAACAACTAATTTTCCACACGTGGCGTTATAAAGCTTTGTGAGAAACATTTCTGCTCTGCAAGTTTTACAACAGTGTGAAGACGAGTGAGGTACAATTTGGAGCTAGTACGTCACTGATACGCTTCTTATTATCAGGACTAAGAACCTTGACGCGCTCGTTAGCAGCGCATAAAAGTTATATTTCAGAATGGCATATTGGTTCTATAAGAGTAGCATAAACTACAACAGATGTGTTCGTGACCTGCTAGCTCAACTCGTACGTCACTTATCCCAATACTTTTAAGACATCTCTACAAAATAATTTCATTTTTTAAATTTTTTATAAGGAAGTTGTGGTAAAAAAAGACTTTTAAGGATTGAAATAAACTTCTGAAAAGAGAATGAATATGAAAACCTTTTAATTATTTTTTAGACAATAAATAGAATTGCAGGAATATATTTTGACAAAATCCCTCTTCTCTTCTATTCCTTCTCGTCTCTCGCAATGGCTGGAACCTTCAGTCACATTCCAGCCTCAAATTTTTCTTTTATATACTCTCAGCTCTTTCTTTGAACAAAATCTGAGAATCCTACCACACCATCCGCCTAGCACTATGAGTGAATCGTACGTAAAAGTTTTACCAAACTACGACAAACTCTTCCCACCATTTGCTTTGCGTTACAATCAAGTGGCCGGGAAAACATTAGAAATATGGTTTCAAGATATCTCAAATGATCCGTTGGAGGTCGAACGATTGCTTTGGAATCTCCTACATCTATCCTTAGCAGTTTGGAAGATCCACGGGAACTATATTCAACAAAAGAAGAACTTTGAAGAATTCGAAAAACTAGTTGGGCATATAGACATAAGAGTTCCATTGCTCCTTGGCAGAAGGTTTATAAATTATTTCCTATTCTTCTCAATCGGATATCAGGGGCATCAACGATATGAAAACACGTATGCTTCCGATTTGTTAAAAATGAAGTCTCGATTCGGCGTTCTTTCTTCACTAGTATCATTTGTGTTTATTCCAGACTTCAGGCGTTTAAAAATACCGTTTCCATTCGAAATACAACTTGAACTAGAAAATGACAGCGATGAGGACAAAAACTTTGAAAAAGATTTTAAAATAAATTTCATTGAACTCCAAGTACTGTCTTAAGTAAATGGTCATTAAAGATCTCTTTGAACAAGCAAAAAGTATAAACGGTCTTCAATGTATTTTATTTTGTTTTTTTGAATTTTTTCATTTATAGATTTCTCATTGTTGATAGAGTCTAAAAATTATATTTATTAAAATAGATTGCTTGATTATTAATAGAAGAACATATTGCATCTGGGGCGAAGTAGACTATACTTCTTTTGTGTATATCGTTAGTTTCGTTTTTGAATGATGCTTGTAATTCGTCTAGATATCTACAATATTTTTATGCTTCTTCTAAACGAAATGATCAAATTTTGTTTTAAAAGTTACATGATCTGAAAAAAGTGTCAACCTTTCAGATATGTCGAATATAGAAAACCTACTGAGGGATAATAACATTAAAGTATTCGAAACATTTCCCTTCCCAGAAGTTTGTGGACACGATGTATTCAGCATGAATTATAGATAAATGAGACGCGGAAACTCGACCCCAGCTGTCACAGTTGTGTTAGGGGTCTCGTCTTTCAAAAAATGAATTTGGCGGATACGAATAGTTCATAGTAATTGAATTTATTGGATCAATTCGGGATAGTACTTCAAAAAAATAGAGTATGGTGTCGAACCGAAAAGAGTAATTCCATCAGTAGAAAGGGCCCAGTGTAAAAAAGAGAGGAGGGAGTGCAAGGGAACTGGAGTTGAATAAGCACTCGTAGTTGATCATGAAATGGTTGAAAGGTGGAAATAGAAACCCAATAACACGACTATGTAGAGAAAGTCTACATGAAGAGGAAAGATTTAAGCTGATGACATAATGTAACAGAAATATGGCGACGTCATCTTGCGAAAAATGGTATCGAATTTAAGTTTTTATCATTTTTAGAAGTTTTTTATGTTAGAAGAATGAGACCAATTGTTCCAAAGGAACAGAAAACTTTTAATTAAGTGCCTGCGTAGGGATTATTAATTCCGGAGACTCGACGAAAAATTGACACATCAGCGTTTGGTCGACTAAAGCTTTGCTTCATCTTCTCGTTTTGTCGACTGGGCGGCGTACGATGACTAACAGACTAAGACAGAGAGGGTTCCTTGTTAAAGAGGGAAGTGATTTCGCCTCCGTAGACCAGCGATTCCTGTTATGTTTGGGAATTCTTCAGAATTCTTGAGATTTGATTCAATTTTCCGAGAGAGTTAAGTATTGGTGTTTTAAGGCCAGGTCTTGCAGTATGCTTGTTAAACTTTTTTTAAGGCTAGGTTCGACGAAAAGCAGAGCTTATGTTGGTTCCCGTGTTGGTTGTTGTTCATTGGGATTTATTGGCGTTGCTTGTGTTAGAGTCCGGAAACGGAATTATGTAAGTTCTTTCGATAACTGAGTGATCAGGGGGTTTCCCCACTTGCCCAAATTCATCGCCGGTAGAATCCGGGAGGTCGCGTGGAGGTCGTATCTGCCTGGGGGTTTGGCGTGTTTCTTAATCGAGTCTTATAAGGTTTCTTGAAGTTGTATATCGTAATAAACAATTTTTTTTAAATTTGTGTTTGGTTTTTCACGGTTTCCCTGAGAAACAATGGTTCAAATATCTGTACCATGCGCCCTGTGTAATGACGCAGGGCGGGTGTGTTTCAAGCATCAAGGCCTTTCCTGTAAAAACTATTGGTAGTCTTGCAGAGGGACGAATCTCAGGGCTCCGGCGGATACGAGGCCCAGACCTATTTCTACGTTTACGGGGGTCGGATGACGGCTGGAAATATTACGATCGCGCGCTCTCTCAGGAGCAGCCCTCCTAAAAGCGCAAGCCTGCACTATGGGTTAAAGTAGTCCCGAGAGCGGAATGAGTTGACCGTTCTCAGAGGTGATGGACCTGCTACAAACAAAATTTCAAAGTGCAGAACTCTCCGGCAGAAAATAGAGGGCATGGGGGACTATGCCTTGGGCATCGTAAGAGAAGCTTTTCGGGGTAGGCGTTCAGTTGACCTTGGAGAATAGTCGCAGAGCAAAAATATTTTCCTTTGTGTACTTAGGAATAGGATACCGGGGATTCCTAAAGAGAGTGAAGTGGATGTCTTATTCAATTGACTTGAAGATAAAAGAAACTCACTAATTGTTGGAAGAAGTGCACCAAAAGCGGGGTCTTCTAAAAGAGTAGCGATTACTCGGGGTGTAACCGTTTCGGATTAAAAACATGGAGGGCGCTCTAGTCGCGCGACGAGAAGCAAAGAGGGTGAATCTTAGAGGGCATACGAGTCCAAGTCTGCTCCGAATTACGACTCTGAGAAAGAGGCTACGACGCTTTTCGGTAAAATGCAAAAAATTATTTCTTTCATCGAAGGGTTTGAGAAGGCCCAGAAGTGCATGACTAAAGACATTAAGGAATTTAAGAAGTCGCAGAAGAGTTTCGAAAAGAAATGGAAGGCGAGGATTTTCTTTTCGACGTCAGACCGGCGATGGCAGGGGTTGTTGTTGATTCCGGAAATGAGTCTGGCTCAGAGTCTGACGACGAGGATGAGGGTTTTTAGAGCCTTGCGAAGAAGTCTTGGAATTTGAAGCGGCAGAAGGCGAACAAGAGGTCCTGGGCGGTATTCGCTGGCAAACCGTTTCCTAGTCATTATGTTGCTGCTGATATTCTTGAAGGAGATGATATGCTTTGCAAAGCCCCGACGAATCATCCCCCGGTCTCTTCGTGGGTTGAAACTCGTCACCTGACGGGCATTCGGAACTACCGGGAAGCTGCAACGTTGGCTCGAATAATTGACTGGTTCATGAGCTCTTTGGGGGTAATGAGCCCCAGAAAAGAGTTGGCTGTGCAGTTGGCAATGAGCAGGTTATTAGCAGTGACAATGGTTGATAAGAACAGCAACTGGGAAGTGGCGAGAAAGCTCGAAGAAGAGCACGATGATTTGATTAGCGAGTCAATGAATCATAAGCTTCATAAGGTGGCGAAATTTCGTAAGGAGTTCAAGAAGAATTAGTCTGCTTTACGCAAGCAAGTAGACGGGAACGAAAAATAATATAAAAAATACGACAACAACAACGACAGTTTTTAATTAGATGTCCCTGCGGGACGTGCTTCCTATTTCAGTGGCGTCCGATATACAGGACGTGTATGCAAAGAAAGCAAATTCATGACAATGACATAAGTGAAGACGCAAGGGGAAAACTCAAATTATACTTAAGGTACTTCGAAGTGGGCTTCATTGCTTGGATGCCGAGCATGTCTACCCTTTTGTACTGGAATAAGAGAAAACCTTTGTCAAAAAACTGGCGAGAACTATCTTGCAAGGCATCGGGGAGGACTTATTAATCCGAAACTATTTCGTTGCTGAAGAGTTCGTAAAAGAGGTGGAATCTACGTTTGAATACAGTGACCCAGATCAACGGGTCTGGGTGAATGCTTATCTAGTATGATTGTCAGAAAAGTGTCCGACTGCCTCGGCTGATATTAACTCATTACTACCCCTGGATACACAGTTACTAGATATGACGAAAGAAATCATTCTAGCAAATGAAGAGTTTAAGTGAATAAAGATGCCATTTTGCGCATTGAAGACGAAGGATTATCGTACCCTGAATAGAAAACTGGTTGAAGACGAGGTAAAAGATCTCAGAGAGAGAAACTGGAAGTCATGAATGGGGATTTCGCCGTCCCTGAAAAAGAGGGAAAACAAATGCTCATAATCTACGCTTGAAATGCCAATCCAAACCCACCAAGGATCGAGCTTCTTAATGCAAAACATCTAGCGAGATTACAAATCCCGTAGGACAAACTCTTTTTATCGGAAAGTCAGATATAGGCAACCAAAATCATCGAGTGAAATTACCGAGATGGATCATATGTATTTTGGATTGCCACCAATCGAAGTCGGATGGAAAAAATTATTCCCTGTTACACTTTCAATGCCCATGGGGATGTCACAATCTGTCTTGGTGGCTCAAAAAATCCATTTAGAAATTCTAGCTCGTGCTAAACTCTCTATGGACAACCGGGTAGCGGATTAAATATCTGTTTGCATATACAGATTTGGAGCTTACGTGGATTATAATGTTTCGTTCGGAACGAGCAAGGAGATGTAGGAAAGAAGTTTGCGGTACGTGATAAAAGAATCCAAGCTTAGCTTTTTGCCTTCGCAGAAGATAAAAACATCATGGCCTGCTGAAGAAGGAAGTACAAAAGTATTGTGAATTGAAGTCGAGCAGAAGAAAATATTCGTGCAAAAAGGAGAAAAATGAGAAAGCTGATAACAATTACAAAGAACCTGCTGAAAAGCAGATATGGAAATTGCAAGAAGAACAAAGCAATTTAGGAAATTGGGGGTCTTTAATTATCTTAAGAAGGCCACTTTTTTCAGTCTTCGAAAGGATATATACCGTTATTTCCTCGAGCAGAGATTATGTTGGGGCAAATGTGGTTAACCAGAAGGTGCTCTAATTAATTTTAAAACTAGCGCCGTTGATCCGGTTAAATATGGTTACGCCGTTTAACAAAACAAATATGTTTACAGCCGCAAGATTAATTGGTGGAGAAGTAGTATATGTCAAGGGCCGAGATCTCTTACACATTTGTGGGGGATTAGATCGGAAAGTCGATTATTTATATGTATCTGAAGTGCAATGCCCTTTAAAGGGGTTTCTTCCCAGGAATTAGATATTTCCCTCGCTTGAGGACTAGCTTGGTCTATGATAAGCTTTACCGCTATTGCGTGCCGACGGCCGGTTAGGACCGGAGGTGCACACTGGTGGGACACGTGGACTTCACGGATGCCGACGCTCGAGTGCGAGGCGTGCCACATGTGGCCCGGATTCTACCTAATGGTTAGTATTCTTTAGTATTTTTTAGTATTTATTTTGCTACGCTATCGCTATTTAGTGTCTATTTTTCGGGCGCGCGCCCACTGTCAAGGGCCGCGCGCCACACTACTTAGGAGGTTGAGCAC
Organism: Agarophyton chilense; assembly: GCA_030374765.1. Classification (NCBI taxonomy): domain Eukaryota; phylum Rhodophyta; class Florideophyceae; order Gracilariales; family Gracilariaceae; genus Agarophyton; species Agarophyton chilense. Next base: position 720,186 of record JARGXX010000121.1, read on the forward strand.
TGCTCCCCAGCGTCTGTGTCCTCGGAAAGCTGGTATTGGAAGCTTGTTTAGTATGCCGGAAGATATCCGGCGAAAAATCTGCGAAAAATGACGGATCGCGGATGCAGAGGTAATTTGTGTTAATTTTTTAGAGTGCCAGCTAGTTTTTGCTTTCGATTCTATATCAAAATCCTGCACATTATAAATGGGAATCCAATACACAAGCCCCTGCTAGTTTACCGCCTATGTTTGGATGCCAAACGCTAGATGTGAATGACAAAAGCCTGGCTAAAACACCCTCACACCAATCCATATCACAATGATACCTCCCAGAACCACCATCCACAATACAACCTGGTCTCGCCCACCTTCCCCTTGCACCCCTAATCCTCCTCCCCACTCCCCGCAATCCCCGCTACAAAACCTCCTTCCTCCTTCTCCTCTTTCCCATCGATCCCCCTACTCCCAGCTCCAAGAACTGTTCCACCTACCTTTTGTTAATGTCATGCATGGATACAGTTCGGCTCCGCATTTGCTCAAAAATGCCGTCAGACAATCATGAGGGGATGGGTGCCGTCATTCGCGGGTTGGTATGGTGAGCCTAATTTCGAGAACTGCCGTCGAAGGTAGATCACAAATGACGAGGATACTTTACTATGGACGACGGAAAGAAACATGTAGAGTAAGTAAACCAGGTTACAGAGCGGTTTATGCCTGAGAAGAAACTATATTAAACGAAAGCTTGGCTTCGAAAGCAGACCAGCTCTGCGCCGGAGGAGATCAGAGGGGAAATAATCTTTACGCAGGGCGTGTTGGGTGGTGAAGGGATTACCAACGCAACCTAGCTATGATCCCTATGCACAGCATGGACGAAAATTATAGCGCACCATCAAGTCGGATTGATAAGAAAGAGTTCTAGAATACTCTCCTCTATTTGAAAGCTCGGTGGAAGCCTGATATAACTCGGCGGGGCAAATTGTAATAAGCGAGCAAGAGTACGGATCAAAGTGATGTTTTTGGTGAAAGAAAAGTTTTTCTATCACTGACGTCTCGCTAGGACGCTCCTTTCTATATTTCCACTTTTCTCAGCAGAATGTGTGCGGGCGGTATGCGCCGTGGAAAAATCACTGTTTAACCTTCCAAGATGAAGCAACCTTCTCCAAAAGTCCGCGAACCAAGCTCCTCTTCTGGAGATTCTCTCTTGATTCGATCTCATGCTGCCCCGCCTGGGTTTTTACATACACCGCAAACGACGCAGCCTTCTAAGGACTTGTCTGAACCGTACTTTTCCATTATCGGTGTCACCGGTGATGTGCCACAAATGATTTGAATTGGATTCTTGCATATGGGACAATAATGATTAGGATCAGAGCCGATCACTCCGTCCTTTACCCGACATTTCTTTCGTTCGTTTTCAATGCAAAAAAACTGCTTCGCCATGTCTGGAAGATCTCAGAACTGCTAGGGAATTTAAACGGAGTTCAGCCATGTGCGGGTGAAGAACTCGCGACTATGGCCGTGGAGTATGAAAAGCTACCGGTCGGGTGTCTCCAACTTGAGACTGCTTCCACGTAACCTCATTCAACCAATGGATTTACTTCTTTCACGTAACCTCATTCATCCAATGGATTTACTTCTTTCACGTAACCTCATTCATCCAATGAATATACTTCTTTTACGTAACCTTGCTGCATATATAAGCCAATCATCTCTGGCAGATTATATCGGTAGTATTTTAAAATATCGCGTAACCGCGCAGCCGATTCGTCATCATCTTTTTCTATGGCCTAACGCAGTGCGCGGCTGATTCCGTCCAGCTCGTCTAACAGTCGCGATCGCTGCATTTGATCCCCCCACTCCTGCGTATCTTCTCCATGTGCGCGGTCGCGTTGCATCTTGCGGTCCATGGTCAACTCCCAGTGGTCACCCTCATCCCTTCGCTTCCCTCCTGCCTTCCTCATGTCGCGAGCAAGCCCTTGTGAACAGACAATTTTCGAGCTGGGAACACCTTGCCAAACCGGCTCACAGCTGCGCCTTGCGAAACAATGCGACCATCTGTACCATCCAACCCCCCCCCTCGCCGTCTCCCCATTTCCTCCCGTCCAGCTATGAGGCGTGTCTCCGTGCGACTCATCTAGCGCCCCGAACGGTCTCGTGCTTTCCGTGAGTATGACGGCTGATATTTATTTCGACCCTACACGTCGTGATGCTATCGCCGCTAAAATGAACTTGTTCGTGCTGCAAAGGGCCGACCCAGCTGTCATAAAGGTAATCAAACTTGCCTCGCACATCTGTCTCCATAAGCTCGACGAAAACCAAGTGTGGCGTCGACTGGATATCGAAGGCTCTTTCTTTGTCGTCGAGCTCCATGTAAACCATCCGAACAACTCCGCCCGCGCTCGCCACCGCATTTTCATTCTAAATCGCAAGAGTTTTGATAACTCTTCCGATGACGTCGTCATTGGAAACAAGGAGATCGAGCTTCAAGACCAGATGATCATTTACACGAACTCCAAACAGAAAACAATCGGAATCTGGTTCTATCAAAAACCAGAGGCTTCTTCCGTGTTTCAACTTCTCCAGGCTCTTGTAAAAGGGAGATATCTCTCTGCGACTCAGTTACCGCCCGTCGAAATGCCCTCCTCCTCCCAATCGTCCGAAACGTCTGCCTCACAACCCACCTAATCTGCCTGCCTTCTCGATACCTCCCCACGCTCTCGACGTACACAAAAGCGCGCCCCACGTAACGCCAATATCAAGAACGCAAAGACCCGTCCTCAAATTCCCAACCCGCGTCCTCAGAAAATGCTCATCGATGCACGCTTGCAACCCACCCAAAACTCCACTCCTAGTGAGGCGTCCAGTGTGCAAGATAATTCACCAGAGCGCTTCTTTCTCGGATTGAAGCGTATTCATGTCGTAGTCGGTGCCACTCTGCCGCCAGATTTGAACACTTCTTCCGTGATGCAAAGTGTCGCAGTAACTATCCAACGTTGGATCGAAGAAACAACGCCCCACTGAACCATTCGAATGATGAAGAATGGAAGACTGTATTTACTTTGCAAACAAACTCGAGAATAAGCCCGATTCACAACATCACAAGCCGAACCTGAAGTCGCAACGGTCGACGCTCGAGTGACCGCGGTATGCGAAAACGAAATCCTCAGGGCTCTGAGTTTTCTTTTTCCAATTGCTCGAAGGTAAATCCAACGCCTCCACTGGTTTTTGGCCTCGATAGTCCGGAAACTCATTCCACCCTGTGCGCTCTTGAGAGTGAAGAGAGTACAGTAGATGCGGTCAAAGAGGACGGGAGGCAAAGCATTAGCCGTAAAAACGTGTTGCAAATGCCATGGGCTTCCACAGAGTGGTTGTTACGAAAGAGAGACGATCGTCATAGGTCATTGAGCACTGAGAAGTGGCTTGGTATAGAGAAGAAAACAACTCCTATTACCTTCCGGGATGAAATCCCACAACGGCGCGAACGCGGTCGAATTGCTTAAACTCGACGAAATGACGGAATTGAAACACCGAATGTGAATCAGAACATATCATTCGTTGAGATGCACATGTTGCTGTCATTGATAAAGTGAGTAGTCAGGCACTTTATGACTCAAAGCTATGCGAAACAGATTTAGACGCCGTCGCAGCTACTATAGGACCCGCATTGGAGATTTGTCTCTGCGTTGGGTATCGAGCAGCTCGCCAAAATAACGCAGCAGCAAAAAAAGATATTTTTGCACTCAATCATCTTGAGGCAGATGTTCTTGTTGCACGGCTCTAGTCGCACACGCCTTTTCCGTTTTTTACGCTGCTTGTACCAGGCGTGCAAAGTGTAATTGCAGACCTTTGTCCTCGACGGGAACACATCCAGATCACGAACCCGACAAAAGCGATTCGTTTGGACGTGAAGAGGAATTCAAGCAGCGTTCATTCCCTTTGTTTGCACGCGTTTCTGTTCGCCATCGTCGGAGAGAGGTCAAGCAAGTCCGTGGTTCCTATCGAACGGCTACGTAGCCAACGAGTGTTCACTTCCGTTGTCAGCGCGCCCTGCTTTTCGTGACGATCTACGAGAGATTCTGAGGCGCTTATCGAAAGGTTCACGTGATGCGGCGCAAAAACGCAGAGAACAGGAGGATCATTCGGAGTTCTTGGAAACCCAAGCCGCCTGCTACGGCTTCTAGCAGGAAGGACGCGATGCCTACAACGCGCAGCGGAGCAACGCGGGCGAATAAGGTAAGAATCCTATCATGGAAGCCGAAACTTGACGAGCAGGTGACTCTGTTGGTGACCACGCCGAACGGCGAAAAGAAAGTCGTGGGGAAGGTATTTGTAAGGGTTGCGGTTGATGCGACGGGAGGCTTACGGGAGATTTAGTGAGAGAGTTGCATGGTCACATACGGGTCCGGAAGGCGAAGGAGAAACCCGTGGTGGTATGGAAGGTGTTGATTCAGGATGAGAAAGAAATGGATTACCCTTATCCGTTCATAACTACAGATACCGTACCGAACCGTCTGGGAGATATGGAACGAAACTCTTTCTATTGCTGGGACGTGAACATGATGAAACTTTATGGTGGCGAAGCGGCGACTCTTCCTCAGACACCGTCCTACACTCCGTCTGCACCTTCAGCAATGAAGCCCTCTGCTAAGACGGTGAAGGAAAAGGAACAAGAAAGAGGTTCGTCGTCTGCGACGGAAGGTACGGTGAGCGAGGTGGTGAGGAGGATCGAAAGAAATTCGGGAGGTCCAGTGACTCGAAATCGGGCCGTTCACGACATTCCAGCCTTAGCTAGTGACGAAGAGAATGGGACCGAGAGAGAAGCGAAGAGGCTACGGTGTAGTGGTTCCCATGGTGTTAACTTCCATGAAAAAGGAGAAGGAAATGAGGCAGAAGGGCATGGTTCAGAAATGAATGAGGTACGCGGAGGCCCTGCTGTTTCAAAGAAACACGTTTTTGACGAATCAAAGGCCGATATTGTTCCAGGTGGGAGTGCGGGACGGAATAAGGGCCCAGTTCGTTTTCCAAGAGCCATACCAATCGTGAGCGGGGAGAAACGTGTAGGGACGGAGCTTAAGGGAAAAGGAGTCGTGGTTGGAAGGAAAGGGGTGCAGATTCGCAGAGTCCCGGAATGCAGATCCATACAACGGTTTTCTTATCGACAGACCTCGGATCAAGCAGTGAGGAGTGTCGAACAAGGGGACGCTGAGGGGTCAAACGACCGAGTGGGCGCGGGGAGACCTCCGAGGAACCAGAGTGTGAGGGAGTGGAGGAAGGGAGGGGAGGTTGAAAAAGGAGATGGACTCTGGGGTGGGGATGAGGAGGATAAGGATGTAATTCGCCCGTGGAAGGAAGGCGAGCACAAGGGGATGACGTATGCAGAAACGAAGTTTAAGGGGCGGAATCAGCTGTTGGCCAAGCTTGGAGACATGAAGGGGGAGCTTCAAAGGGCAAGGGATGACAACGAAAGTTTGCAACTCAGCTTGAAACTCGCACACAGGGAGATGAAGGGGCTGGAGGGCGAAGATAGGAAAAAGGAAATGCTGCTGACGTCATTGCAAGAGACTATTCGTGGTTCACCAGGACAAGTGGGTGGCGAAGAAAGGAAGGGGGGTCGGAAACGGTATGGAATTGAAGTGGATATGCGATTTATTGGAGTAGCCTCGAGAGTTTACGAGAACATATCGCGTTATGCAAAGGAGGAGACGAGGGAGTTGTGCTTCGGAAGGAGGGAACCGGAGCGAAACGGGTCGAACCGGGCAGAAGAAGTAAGGGCGGGGAGGAATCAGATTATTCTGATTATAAATGAAAAGAAGATGGTGCCTTTAGATCCTATGGAGCTGACAACAGGAAGAAAGTCGTGGGGACCGAAGGCCTACACTCCGTCTTTTCAGGGGGGGAGTGATGAGATGTTGTTGCATGTGGTGCGGATGGAGTTGGAGAATCCGATATGGAGAAAATTTGCGGGGATACGGATGAAGAAGCAGTGTGCGGAGGAGTTGAGGAGGGATTCGTGTTTGAGGATGCGGATGAAACAGGCTCTCAGTGATGCTGTGGGGGTGCGGAAAAGGAATGCGAGGGAGAGGTTGTTTTTGGGTCTGGGATATACTCTACTTGCTAGAAAACCTCTTAACGAGTATGATGAAGACCTGAATGTGTTGTATGAAGAGCAGAAGATGGAGGCTCGGGAGAAGTTGTTGCCGAAAGATGCGAATGGGGAGCCCTTCATATCTGCGTGAAGGTTGGACAAGATGGAGAACCTGTGTTTTTCAGGGCACGATGTGAACTCGACAAAGTATGGGGATGAACCTGATGGCTTGTACTTCAAGAACGGATTGAGTGTGGAGGTGTTGAGAGAGTTTATGGGGTACGATGTGGAGCAACCGTGGAAGGAAGGAGAGCCACAGTATGTGGATGAAATTGTGATGCATCTGGCCCGCTTGGATGCGTGGATTACACCTGTGGTAAAGGCATTGGATGAGGAGATGGGTAGAGGAGGGAAGTGACAGATGCTGTTTTCGAAACTGTATGCCAAGCATCTTCCGGTTGCTGTGGAGGATATCTTACGGACAGCTAGAAGGAAGGTGGAGGAGAAGTACGGAGAGATGCTGGTGAACCATGGTGTGAAGGATGAGGACCCGACTGAAGTGCTGGGAAATGAGGAACGTGAAGAGACCGTTGCATTTCGGATGCCTTCGAACCAACTGGTCTATCTGGGTGTTCGTTACGGGGTGTTTCTGGAAAAGATGACGAATTTTCTCGGGTATGATTTTGATTGCTACGTCGGACGTTGTATGCCTGAAAAACGCGAGTTTTGGGAGTTGTTAGCGGAGGAGAAAGAAATGTGGGACGCGAAAGAGGAAGGGGAGGAGAGAGATGGGGAGGGGGTGGAAGGCGGAGGTGGACAAGATATTTTTGATGAGTGATAACTTAACAATCAGAAGATGGGTTTCATTTGCTTCAAGTTGATTATTTTGTAGAGAAACAAGCTTTCGCTCGTGGGTCGCGTTAGAATCTGTTGATATAGAAGCGATGTTCATGCCAGGGGAGGGGCGGGAAGAAATGGCGTGCTGGGTAGTTCTGGCGGACAAGATGGACGGAACCGAGGATGGCGAAAAAGGGAACGAGACCGAACCAGGGTGCGACATGAAAGACAGGGCGTTGGAATCTGTTTCCAGCGGGGGGGATGGTGTGGTCCTGTTCATCGTTTGTTTCCCAACGGAGGGTGATGCAACTCAGGGTTTCATCCACGGGATCGAGGGGAGTTGTGAGTTCGAAGAAGCCAACGAAAGCGTATTCGCGTTCGTCAGGATTTTCATCTTTTTTTGGAAAGCGAAGAAGGGCGAGGAGCTTGAAGACCCAAACAGTGGGGAAGTTACAGTTAGGTGGTGGAGTACCGTAGACGAGAATGTGAGAGAACTTTGGAAGTTTGGAAGGACCGAAGGTGGAGGTGGCAAATATGCGCTGTGTGAAGGGGACTGGTGGTTCTCTGAAGCGGATGCAGTTGAATTTTTGGTCGACGTCTTGCAAGGCGGGGGTGAACCCGCTGGGGATGAAGGCGTAGCTGACCAGGGAGAAGGTAAGAGAGGAGAGAGACAGGGAAGAGGAAGAGAGTCCGAGAGCTTCGAGGCACAGGTCGTGAAAGGGTGAAATGGCGTCGCGTGAGATTTAGGTGATGAAAGAAAGGGTGGAAGAGGTGAACATGTTTGAGAGAGAGGCATTGGAGCAGTTTCGGTTTGCACGGAGGTACTTCTTTGCAGTGATAATGTCGCGGAAGAGCACGGTGGTACCGTCGCGGATCATGGAAACTGTCGGGCATGACGGAAGGAGGAGTTTGAGGAGGAGGAAATGTGGTGGGGAATGGCGGTTGAGTTTCGGAAGCCTTCTGTGAGCTGGATTGCGTCGACTGTTTCTCTGTGAGCGGTGGAAGATCTTCGGAATGTGCGTCGATAGTGGTTTTTGAAGATGAGGCGTGCATGTTCGTAGATGCCGGCGTCAGTGAATTGAAGACCTCCGTATAGATCAATATAAGCAATGATGTGGTCCAGAAGGTGGAACTTCAGTGTTCCGAAGTGAAAATCTTGGAAAGGGGCGAGGACGGAGACGCACAGAGACTTGAAGTGCTTGATGAGTGCCTGGAGGTCGCAAAGTCGTTGGTCTCTCCATTATAAGGTGGTGTTGTGGTGGAGTGCGACGGTGAAGAGGTCCGCGTATGCTGTGAAGATGGAGGTGACGGGAGCTGTGTCAACTTCACCGCAACAACGAAACAACGGTCGAAAAAGGCACCTATGAAGGGGAAGACTATGTCGACAGCGCGGTAGTCTTTTGCCTCGAGCATGCCTTTGATGCCGTCCAAGGTGAAGAACCCGTTTAGGTATGTACCCTTTTCGGGTTTGGAAAAGTCGATGTGCAGTCCGGGTGCGGAAAAGCTGGCTTCGATATCTGCGAGGATGTTGTTTGCGTGGGTGGGAAGGGAGATTCGGATGGATTTAAAGGATTTCGAGGAGCCGTTGGAGGACGCGAGAGTGGTGAAGAGGCTGTGGAACTTCAAGCGTTCGATGGTTTCCAGTTTGACCAGCTTGTAGATACCCAGATGGAAATTGTGAAGCGGTTCGAAGGAGAAGATAGAGTAAGGGGTGAGGAGTGGGGATGTATCAAGAAGAGGGTATGTTTCGAAGAAAAAGTGGTACGCGGAGAGGGAGTTCGTGCGGAGGAGAGATTCTGCTCGTTCTCCGAGAGTTCTTGCTACGCGCAGTCGGCGAAGTTGTTCGGCATCGCTGGCATCCTTGAGAAGGGCGTCGTGTGCAGATCTGGTGTGACAGGTGTGGGAAATAGTTCGAGGGGATACGAAAGTGAGGTGGAGGTTGAAGTCGGAGCGAGGTGTTAGGCATCTGTGGCACGGCTTGGATGAGTTTGTGCCGTGTAGGATGGCGAAGATGTCTTTTGATTCTGGGATTTCTGCAGCATAGTTTGCGATGACTGGGTGCCACTGTCTAATGAACTGGTCTTCATCAAAGAAAGGGAAACTCTTGAGGGCGACTGCAGCGATGATAGAGGAGCGTTTCAGGGAGGTGGAAGACCTGCCCGAGTAGAGCTGGATGAAGCTGATGAAATAATCCATTCCAGTGATGTCCGCGTTGTGCAAAATAACATCTGGGTCTTGAGAGCAGAGGATGTGGTGTTTGAGGTTCGGATAAATGCAACTGCCGAGTTTTGAAGCCATGGGATGAGCGAGTGCAGGAAAACCATCTAAAGAACACTGTCTAACGGGGTGGAAAATGTTGTTAGCGCAAGTGGCGTAGCGAAGTTGCTGGAGAACGACATCGTCGGGGTTTTTGATGTAGAGAGTTGCAGTGATGTTTGAGGGGTTTTGACGAACGGTTGTGGATTTGAATCCGATGCAGCCGACAGTGTCCTTGAATGGTTTGGAATGAAGTTGAAGGCAGTGGGAGACGTAGGTAACCTGTTGAATGAGTGTTTGGGAATAGTTGGGTTCCTTGAAGGGGTAATGAGTTCGTGGTCGTTGCGTTTGCCGAGCTTGGTGGCGATGAATGAGATGTAGGAGACGATGGAATGAACCTTCAAGAGTGGGCGAGAGCTGGGAGAAGGGGAGAGAAGAGAAGCGTTGAGAATGTGGGCGGCGTCTGCGGAGCGTATAGCCAGAGCGAGCTGGCTCGAATGGTAGTCGTCCTCTTCTACCAGCGGAACGATGTTGAAAAGGCGGTTGTTGAAAAGGCGGTTGGAGATGCCAACGGAGCGGATGTCTGCGGTCTGGAGGCGTTGGGGTTTCGTGCGTGGTGGGGATTGAGTTCCATCTTTTGGGGTGATGGCGAGGAAGGCGTTCCGGGTGGTGCAGTAGCGACACCGGCGCTGGTGTTGGACAAGGGAGGTATGACCATTTGTCTCGAAGGTGCACCTTGGGAAGCGACAAGGCTGCATAGTGTGGAGGTGGCCTGCGCGCGATCTCGGAAAGTAAATCGGGAAGGTGAAACAGACGTAGAACGAGGAGAGCGGGGGATACTATATACAGGCTGGAGTTGGGGAAGATGAACGAAGAGGACGGTGGGGAGAGTTTAAACTTATCAGGCGTACTCACCAAGGTCAAGTGATGCGCCAGAGACACCCACAAGTCGTGCGACAATACAGAAATGGCGCATATGTGGCTTGGAAAGTGGGTTGGAATGAAAATATTCAAATTTGTATATTTTCGAGCGGCGGCGTGTACTTGTATTGATTGTGAGTTATGGCCGGATGAGCGGTTGTGGGATCTTGAGATCCTGTGATATGATGCCTTCTCGACCTTGTAGACCTTCCGCGTGTTCTAGGTGTGTGAGAAGCGGTATTGCGCGTGCGTTTCACAAGTGCTGACTCTGTTTCTATTTGTGCGCGTGCAGGTGGAGCACGACCGGGGCGTTTAGGGATGGGGTGCCGTGTGGGGGGTGACGGGATGACCAGCTTGCCATTCAGATGTACGTCGTCTATGTTGATCTGGGGCCTTCAAACTGTTTGTGGTCATGCGCAAGCGGGCGGAGAGCGAAGGGAGCGATGGGTTACGCATCGTGGGGTGGAGGGTAGGCGGGTGAGTGGGTTGCGGTTTGGAGGTACGCGGCGCGCTACGTTGACCTGGTGTGTTTGTTCTCCTTCTGGTTGCTAACATGAGAAACCTATTTCAGCTGCCCTCATGATGATGAACAGGTGATTTTGCTACGTTTTCTGCCCTGCAATCTGGATGGCGACCTGACATATTTTTGACTGTGGCTGCGAAGCGACAGAAAATTGGAATGGGGGAGCAGGATTCGTTGAGTCAAAGGTGAGTGCGAGTGCTATTGGTGTCTCGTAGAGATTTTGGAAGGATATCTGACATGTTCTTGTTTGCTGCTGCGAAGCGACGGAGAGTAAAGATTGTGTGGCAAGAGGAACCTCCTTGAAGAAAGTGAATCAAGCAAGCTGTATAGGAGGTGAGTGCGTCGCTGAGGAAATTTCTTTCTGTTATTGACGGGGATCTGACTTGTATTTTTTATTGTTACGAAAGTGCGGGCGACGTTGTATGAAGGAGGAATGATGGAAGTGCGGGTAAGTGCGAGTGCTACTTGTGTCTGGTATTGTTTTTGGAATGAGTTCTGACATTTTATTTTTTGCTGCTGCGAAGCGACAGAAAGGAGCGATTGGGTGAGGAGGGATATATTCTAGAAGAACTGGGCCGAGCAAGTTTCTTAGGAGGTGAGTGCGTCATTGAAGTAATTTGGTTTCGATTTTTGGTGGATGTCTGACTTATATTTCTTTGTTGTTACGACGATGGTTGATCGAGAAATGGTGGCATCAAAGGTAAGTGCAAACTTCCATCGTATCTTGTATGCGTTAGAGAAGGAGATCTGACTTGCCGTTGTGTTCTGCTGCAAGAGAAAAGGGGGGCAAGATTGGACAAGAGATGGGATAAGTGGTCGCTATAGAGGTGAATGGTGTGCTGATATGGTTTGGGTTTGTTTTCTGACGGAGATCTGACTTTTGTCTATTTATTGATGCGAATAAAGAAAGTGGAGGCAAGACAAGGAGCACATTTTTGACAGAGATAAGTTTGTTTATATGGAATGTGCTTGCATGAAGCGAGGAATTGGGCTCTAACTTGTGTGATTTTGTGATGTCTATCTACTTAGGTAGGAATTGGGGATTGATGGAGGGTGAACTGGTGTACTGCTTGGACGGTTCTCAGAGAATTGAGGGTTCTTCGCGTCGCGCGAAGCGCGACGCGAAGTGAAGCGCAACAATCGGGGGACGCGATGCAAAGCGGGTCACCGCATGCGAATTGGGAAGATCTCATTTCACGTGCAACGGGGACCCGTTTCGGGTCTCAGTTGCAGGATCGCCGTATTATGCACTGGCCATTAGGGTCATTAGAGGACATTAAATTGAATGTGCAGGGCATTTTAACGGCTCATACTAGCTATGATACCTGCGTGAAATGAATGATCATGCGCTAGATAGCGTTCAATATTCCTTTCATTGTCGGTAGAATTCATGGTCTAGGATTAATGAGTATCGAAAGATATCTCCCAAGTTCTCTTCCATTCTTCTTAGTGTGCCGGTGTTAGTACGGATGATTGCTAGTTTTATACATTCTCCCCAAAATTCACTTGGGCTAGTATTTTTGCGCTAGATATTCTGGCATCAAAAATCTGCGAATCTATGAATGCTAATCATAGACATCCTAGCACACCCAAACTAGAAATCTAGAACCAAATACTATCTTTCCGAAAACACAGACGAGTAAACACCCTCTTGGGAGAGCGGAAGGAGGGGGGGGGTCTTGGCTCTGAACTTTTCGCCTTCGGCGCGTCTTCACCGCATACTGCGTGAGCGCCCGTTGCACGTTAGTTAATCCACCTCTCTGTTGACTAGAGTGCTACCATAACCGTGGGTTTATATTTAATCGCCGATACTCGTCGTAGTATCGCCCCTGTGAAGGGTTTCGCCCCCGTTTTCCTCTTGTTCTCCTTTTTGGCTCTCGTGAGTGGCCGCCTCACTCACCCCGCTCGTCCCCCTTGTACGAGTGTTTCCTCGCTCCTTTTCCGACACTCGCCGTGATACTGCTCCGCCTAGGATTGGCCACACCCGGACTGTGCCGTGCTCACCTAAACACTCTAGGTATATCCCGCCGGATTGGTCTCGGTCTTACACCCGACTCCGTCGTGCCTTTCCAGAGTGGCTCTGTTTCTGTGCTCTGCTGGGACGCGTCTCCTCCGCCTGAGGCGTGTCTCTCAAGAGAGGAAGATCCCGAACATATTCGTGGTGTCTCCGCCCCAAGCGTTGTCCTACAGTCTCCAGTAGGCCAAATCCAGCCGATGAACCATCTAGGGCTTTTTGATCTTGATCACTAACGGGTAGAAGCGGAAACGCTTCTAGGACACCGTAAGATCCTTAGTAATTTTATAGAGTGGCTGGCTCAACAACCAACAACTCGCCGTCGATGTGTAAACGCTGAAGAAATCAATAAATTGTTAACTACGTCTTGCATTGAACTCTTTGATGAAAATCGACAGTTGGAGGCAGGTGGTGTAGCTCAGACAAAATCAGCGTTGGATTTTTTCTTCCCGAACTCAGGGGGAAATTGATATTGGCAAATCGAAGCATACAGGGATGGACGGGATCGCGTCATGACCTTCATTTTGGCGTATGTCTGGAACTGGTTTTGTAAGGATTTGCACTAGATCTTTTTTAACGCGGAGATCTCGATCTTTGAATTAGATTGTCGCTATTGTTTGACAAATTATTTCAGACTAAAACATAATTGAAGTTAAACGTATTCGATGTCTCCATTCTGCCACTAACCAAAAAGTGACGGCATTACGGCATGCTCAGTATTGCGATAGGAAAACGTGGCCGCAAGAAGTCCGTCACGATAAGGTCGTATTTTTTAGCAGTTATGGTTAACCAATTGACTAGAAGAAGGAAATTGGCCGGAGGAGAGGTTCTTTCCCTGTATCAACCGGCAAGTTTTTGGACCAGGCTTTGGACAGTCGTCGAAAGTGTACGGATTCCGTTCGCAATTACTCCACATATGCATCAGTACGGCGGGGCGATCACCGACAAGCTCTATGCTCGCCTTGCTTACCAGTAAATTAAGTGCCGAGGACGTTGGAAAGGCGATAAAGTCATTTCGTCATAATTCTGCACAGGACTCGCAGAATTCTCACACCCGGAATCAGTTTTTTAAAACATCGTTAAAATAAAAAAATATCTCCTGGAATATCAACTTAGAGATTGGAACCCATATCAGAAGATGAACTTTAGTTTGGATAGTAGTAGTTGACCTTGTTTTCTGAATTTAATAGGCTTTTCATAGACGATTGGTTTTTGGGGAGTGGGGAGTAAGCTGCCTGGAACTTAACCATATTTTGTTTAACTCGCTTGGGTGCCATCGCGTGGTTTTTCAAACAATATTGCTTCGTACTAAACATTGAATTGTTGCTGTCAAAAAAATTTATTTACCTTGCCAATATTACTTGTTTGAACTCTAATCGTCATGATACGAGCGTATCGAGCTACCACTGTAGTCAATGAGAAAAAATGCAGTTTAGGATAAAATCTGCCCTATCCGGGGAGTGATAAATAGAGAGAAAAAAATTATGAGTATGTAGAACTCAAACCTTAGGAACAGATAAACCGAACAGAACAAAAACGGGGTTCTGTGACCAAAATGTAACCCGTCCAGAGATCTATATGAAAGGATTAGCAGCTGCGGCAGATATCCTTGAGGCTGTGCACCAGAGAAATAAACTCAAGCACTGAATCATCGAAGAGGTTATGAGCGCAGCTTACGGCTTGTAAATTCGATTCGACTACACACATACTACACCATCATGTTGAACACACTGGCGCTCATTTCGAAGCTCCGAGTGTCTTGGCTATAGGCAGAAAACTAATTTATACGTTCGAGTAAGGTAAAACTTGAACTCATAGCCAAACGCTTCTGGGAGTTTGCAATGGCCGAGAAGATCGAGGATGACGAAGAAATGCCGGAATCCACTCAACAGAGGAACATTGATATCTCTATTATACTCCTGTCAGTCGATGAGTCGTGCCTTGAGCCTGGAATTAAGATCAAGCAACCATCCATTGTCCTGACAATATTGAGAGTAAACTTACAGGAAATCTCTAAAGCTAACATAGATGTTCTTCTCGAAAAGTATCAGAATGATTGCATGTCTCCTTCAGGGGCGATACTGGAGTACATCAACCAATTGGCAGTCGTGGAGTCGAAGCTGAGTAGCCATGGTCATGTAGCTGGGGACGAAGAGAAACGACGCGCAGTACTGAGAGAAGTGGTTAAAGAATTTTAGGTTACGGTTGAAGTAATCCGTAAGACTGGGAAGAAAACCAAAAGGCTGTACCATTTTTGATATCCAAGGAGACCCAGATGGAGAAAGACTCGCCCAAACCACAGCAGGAGAGCAGTCAGGCTTACCAGTCATACTTGATGCGAGAGAAGAGTGAGAAGATATGTTACTTATGTAACAAAAATGGCCTTTCGAAGAAGGACTGCATGAAGAACACAAGGAGCAGGTCCTATAAGGGGCAGAACGATTAAAGAAAGGCAAGTGCAAACTCACCTGAAGATGATTAAGAGGTCCATAGTGCCTGTGTCTATTCATTGCATCCCATATTCTGGACAAACAAAGAAAGTACGTCTTGAAAGAGGACCAGTTATACTTTGACTCCTGTGCCTCAACGCCCATGCATAATTGCGATTAGGCCTTCACAAGCGGGGTACGCAGGGCAGATAGACGGTATGTATCTGTCGGAAAAGGATCCAAGCTGTCTGTGGAAGGAAATGGAACGCTGAATGTGGAAGTCACGATGCAGGACCTACGGAGGGAGATTAGTCTGAAAGACGTGTTCTAAATACAAGGGCCTGTATGTGTCTTTCTCTCTGACAGTGCCATCCAGAAGAAAAGATTTGTGATTTTCTCCATATCGAATATCGAGGGTCATGAAATGTGCGATATTGCAGAGGAATTGAAAGGAACTATCTTAGCATCTGTAGTTGTGACTATAGACGGCCTATATACTTTGACATTCTCTTATATATTCAAAGACTCAAAGAAAGCGAAAAAGCTTTAATGTTAAAGTCTACTGAAGGTTTACGACGAAATGGCATCAGCGATCGGGGCATCCAAGCGAAAAGAATCTGTGCAAAACACTGTCTATTGTCGAAGGAGTCCTCATTAGGCCAGTGGGAACCGTAGGGCATTGCGAATTCTGTGTCAAAAGTAAGTCACGTCGTTCTGAAAGAAAGTCAAAGCAGAATTCTCGACCACACAGCGAAGAATTTATAGAACTTTTCCACTCCGATGTCATAGAACCGCTGAAGTATCAGTCACTTTCAGAAAGAAGGGACATAGATACACTCTATGGGAACCAGAGAGCCCATCCTCCCGCGCTTTTCTTACAAAGGCTCTCTGAGATGCCTGGTGCTGTCAAAGAATTGATTTAGAAAATAGAGACACAGTCGTGCATGCGACTACAGAAGCTCAGGTACGTTAATGGGGGTGAATATATCTCAGAATTCTTTCATTCATGGTTGCGGGAAAAGGGAGTATTTTGCGAACCAACAACTCTCTACAATCCAGAGTTCCACGGAAATGCCAAGCGTTTGAACAGTACGCTTTACAGAAAAGCAAAGAATATGCGCCAGAATATCATCGAAACCTCTGGATTTGAACAGCTGTGGGTCAAAGCTGTAAACAAGGCTAACAATTAGCACAATCGAACATTTGTGAAAGGACTAAATCAGTCCGAGAGAACGCTCTTTGAGGCTTTTACGAACAAGAAGCCGGACATCTCACATGTAAAAGAGTTCTGGTCCATTTGTCATGCTCATATGCCAAAGGCGAGACAGGTTGGTGATAGGAAGTATTCATTTCGCACTCAAAAAGGAATTCTGGTAGGCTTTGAGAGAGGCAGTTGCTACAGAGTTTACTGTCCAATAACAGGCAAAGTCATCATAAGCAAGGATGTCGCATTCGAAGAGGATATATTTGGATGGAAGATAAGCCCCGTCTTAGTTCAGGACATTCCTTTGCAGTTGATGACAGAAATAGAGCAGAAAGTAAATGGAAATCAGGACGAGCACGAGGAAGTGATTGAAAACCCATCAAATGACAGTTCCGAGGCGGACGAAAACCTCGATCTTACTTCCAAAGATGAGGAATTTCAGGACGTGAAGGTAGAGTTTACCTATGACTCAGAATTAGAGATCTATTATCCTCCTGATCCCTGACCGTCCGTTTGGATCAAGAAGAATACATCTATGTTTACCCTAGACAAATTGTTTCCGCTTATGGCACAGAATGTAATTGGTGTAGCTGACCAATCCATACCAATATCATACGACGAAGCAGTGACGGGAATTGATGCAGCACATTGGAGAAAGTCAATAATGTAAGAAATGGATTACACAGAAAGTCGCAGAGTCTGGGCTTTGGTAGATAGACCGGCAGGAAGAACATTGATGGAGAATAAGTGGTTTTACCTCAAGAAGATGGCTTCAATTGGAATGCTGAATAGGTACAGGGCAAGGCTTGTAACTCGTGGCTTTTGCCAAAAGGCGGAATTGACCAATCGGAACTATTGGCACATTTTGCAAAATACAATACGTGGCAATGGATACTAAGCGAAGTGGTAGCCCGTGCGCTGAAGATGGTAAAGTTCAATGCAAGAACTGCATTTCTCTACGGAGATCTGAAGGAAGAAATCTACATGACATAGACTGAGTGTTTCGTGCAGGAAGGTGCGACAGACAAAATGTTTTGGTTGCATAAGGCTGAATATGGTCTGCAGCAATCATCTCATTCTTTGAGAAAGAAGTTTAAGCCTGTCACGATACAGCCAGGCTGTACGGCGTTTAAAAAAGATATCAGATTATTCTTCTATCAAAGGAGAAATGTGCAGATCATCATTCTTGTGTATGTCGATGATGTTTTAATAACTGTGAAGCACAAAGATGATGTGATTTAATAAATTAAAAGGTTTGTTGAGCTTGGCATTGATGAACGGCCTACCGAACTCCTGGAAATGAATTTGGGAACTATTGCAAATGAGAATAAGGTTAAGGTTCACAACAAGCCTATGATTGAATAGCTGCCAATGCGTTTTCAGGTTGAAAATGTGATATGGCTCACAGGTTTTCTACTCAATATGTTTCACTTGAGCTCAATCGATGCAACAGAAGGGGGATTAAATGTTTCATATAGAGAGCTCATTGGGTCCTTGATGTGTTCTGCGAATATTGTGTCCCCCGATGTCGCGTTTTCTGTTAGTTTTCTTGCGCGCTAGATGAACTCTCTCTCTCTGAATCACTGGAAGGCAGGTCGAAATTTACTTAAGTGCTTGTCCTGCACATCAGTTATCAGTATTGTTTACCATGAAAAAAAGAAGAATGTAATTGTTGGCTATTCTGAATCGGATTTTGCAAGAGACAAGAAAGACAGAATTTTCAAAAGTGGCTATGCCTTTCACAAGAATAGAGGTACTGTTTTATGGCCCAGTAAGAAGCAAACAGTCGTTGCGCAATCCACTGTAGCACATCTCGACGAATATAGTGGCCGTCCGATTGTTTAAGAAATTCTTTGCAGAAAAATAAGAAGATGTATCATCCGCTCTAACGGAGAGAGTTGACACCTGCTACAGTGTTCGGGACTGCCGAATGGGTGCTTGCGGCGAAGGGGAAGATGTGCTAGAGCCCAACACTAGCGAGCTAGAAAGGGGGTGGTAAGACCCCACTCGCCGATGAGGGTGGTTGGTACTATGGAACGGAAAACTTCTTGTTGTAGCTCGTACGGATCTCCGGTTAAGGAATTCTGGACGAGGAACAAGTCAGTTCATAAACCCGTTGTTGTCTCCTTCACTTTGGAGACGGCGCTCCCCTCTGTGCCTTATGGACTGTGCACAGAGGGAGAGCGCCGCACATCATAATATCTAGATATCAACTTGGTTAGCAAATTAACCTCTCTACAGTAAGGGATACATAGCTCTAAATGGGCGTCCATTTGCGAAGGGTAGGCCTGGTTGCCGTGTGGCTACCCACTATATGCGCCGTTTTCAATCCGGTATTTCCCTACATGTCCTATACTGGCGAAAGGGCTGACACTTGAAGTGTCCAATACACCACACTGACCTTGTAGGAGATGGGTGCGAGGAATCATCGGCCACGGAGCTCCGGGCGAGCTACCATCTAGGGGTTGTTAGCCCCGTGTAGTGTTGAAATGTACCTTCTGGTTGAGTAATTGTTAGTGATAGTAATTGTAATTATGCTTATTTTAGTACAGTAGTGGAGTGGCCACCTGGCACTGTAGCCAGTGCTGGCCAGGTCTCTGACACTAGGTCAGAGACCGTGCCTTGCTGGAATCTCCCGGATGATCTGGAGAGTGCAGTCCACTGCATATAGGGAACTGCACCTCCCCCATCCTTATCTGATAAATACAGGCATCACTTTGGTCACGACTATACCTTTTGGTTTATTGTTTTTCAACTACCACACAGGCTTTCCCGCGCGTCGACGCCTACCATCGTTTACTTACACGGTATAGGCTAGCCGCCCCGCCGTTTGCCCCTGCGGGTTATCACAGTGCTCTGTTCGCATTGAGGTTTACTATGTCTACCTTCCAAGGTTGAGCGTCAACACGCTCCCGAGACACGACAGTAGCATACCCCAGAGGTGATTGTAGGACGTTTTGGTCTCCCGAATTAGAAAGTATTTATAGGTTTCGTCGTACTTTCACAGTTCACACGAAATTCTGAGAGGGATTGGACGCTCGTACACCTATTTGGTTTCAGGAAAGCCTGCAAAGCAATACAGGATACCACTATTGGTCACAAATGGAACGACCAAAAAAATACGCGTGGTGCGAGCGCTCTACCAAGCCATAAAGGTCCTAAAGGAGCCCCATAGGCTCAACCGATTCTGGAAAACCCCGAGGAACTGCTCCGGCACCCTCGAGATAAAACCAGAAAGGTACATATTCCACCGCCTATGGAAATGGAACCTCAAAGGGAATTACCAATTGATGTTGCAGCGGAGGAGCTAGGGCCTCAGCTCGAAGAGCGAGCGAAAGCGCTCATCACCCTCGCGGTCGAGGATGCATTAACCTTAAAGGAGAAGTCGGATACCCGGATGGTTCCGCCCTCAAATGGACGTCGATGCATTTACCCGTATTGTGGTTGACCGAGCAGCTCAAGAGCTATCGGAAAAGATACCTGAAATGGTTAAAAAGCATTTCTTTACAGATTCTAGGGAGCATGTTTACCGAGATGTGCAAGACCTTTGGGTTTCCAAGGGATATGCAGAATCCCGACCTACACAGGTAAAAATCGCAAAGCGCACACCACAAGGGTTCCGAATAGGTCATTCCACCAATTTCCAACACTCACCTACTGATAGTGAGTACCTACAAGGTCCAAGGCAGAGTTAAGAGGTCCCGAGGAAGGTAGATTCTCAAGACATTTACCTGCCACCAATTACAGGTCTCGTTCAAAAGGATACCCATGGAGGTGGTCCCAAGGACGATTCGTCTGACTCGTTGGATGAGCGACGAAGAAACCGAAAAGGGAAGAAGCGGAGGGCGAAGAGGGGAAAGAATCGAGAGGATGATTTAGACCCCGACTCGTCAGACTCCAGTTCCGATATGAGTTCATCGTCGGATGATGACCTTAGAAATAAGAAGAAGAAGAAACCAAACAGGTCGACGAAGAAGTC
This sequence comes from Agarophyton chilense, assembly GCA_030374765.1. Lineage (NCBI taxonomy): Eukaryota > Rhodophyta > Florideophyceae > Gracilariales > Gracilariaceae > Agarophyton > Agarophyton chilense. Next base: position 740,413 of record JARGXX010000121.1, read on the forward strand.
GTCGAAAAAGAACCGAAAAGGTAAGAAGCGATACAATGAGTCGTCTGACTTTGAGTCGGACACCAAAATAGACCTGGAGGTGCACCAACCCTTGAACGATATGTTCACCAAAGCGGTTGACTACAGGACCTATGGGTTGATCAACAAGTCTTCTGATTACACCCAATGGGTGGCTCAGAAGATTATTAAGCACCACAAGAAGCTCAGCTTCCAAATGGGTGACCCAACCTTCACAGGTACGGATCCTATTGCGATAATTGAGTTTCTACAGCAGTTCAAGCTTGCATGTGACTAAAATGGGTTTTCCGAAGGCGCTGCGATGTGGCTATTTCAGTTTTACCTTAAAGGAAAAGCATACTACTTGCTGCAGGACAGGTTCTGCGGCAACACCTTAGCGATGGATGAGGATGGCACGGAGATGTTGGAGTCATACCCAGAAGTGGTCAATTTCCTTTTGGAAACATACGCCACGGATGAGGTTATCCAAGAGGGTTACTTAGGAAGTCCTCGCTTATCATCAAAGGCCTGGGCAAACCGAATCGGAGTTTTCGCTCGCGCTTTGGAATCTGACAACCCGTTATGGTAATAGGTTCACTACCTCGCGGTTAAAGTCACTATTTGCCGACAATATCGACAAAGCGATCCGTTCCCAGGTACGCAATTACCTGGCCATCAACCGAAAGGTAGACAACAATGGACTGACTCGATACTCCCAGGGCCTTGGAGATACTCTTAGGCTGGGAAAGAGACCAGCCATGCCTCCAACCTCGAAGGATAAACCGAAAAGATCAGTCTTGGAAATTGAAGACACAACAACCTCAGAGAGTACCTCGCACATCGAAGTACCTACAGGAACCGCTATATACTTGGTAGCGACCCGGAGGCGGTTCTCGAAACCGTCGACGGTAGGAAATTGGTCGTCAACGCGTACACCAAACTCGGTACAATCGCCGCCAAGTTCGGTGAGCTCGCATAGAATGCCAGGAGCGAGCTCCCATAACTCGCGACCCACATCCTACGCCACTGCTCCTACCAACCAGGTTTCGAAGCCCCCCTCAACGGTAACGCGAGACCCTCAAACTGGAGGTTTCGTTTGCTGGTTTTGTCTCGCGACAGACCATTTGGCAAACAATTGTGCTAACTTACCTCCAGGGATAAGAGACCAGTTGATTCAGGCTCGCATGCAGAATCACCAACGTCTGTATGGGTCTTCAACGCAAGCACCAAATAGTTTCCAACCCCGTACACCGGTACAGGTCAATACCGTCGAGGAAACACCAAAATTAGACTCAACCCCTCCCGTACAGGAAAAAAACACCGAGCGGTTGGCGTAATGGCCGAACCCAACCTGCAATCGGAAGGCCAATCGATACACAGAACCTTGAAGGTGAAAGAGAACACGTCAAAACCAGTTCCGGTTTGTCTTATGAAGTACAACAAATATAAAGTACGTGATTCAATGTGTTCCTCTGATCGACGTGCGGTTCCGGTCACCTGGGTGTTGGATACGGGGCCCGGCCCAAACGTCCTGAACTCCTGCGTCATACCTGAAGCGGTACTTCGGAACTTGAGCCGACCTCCCGACAACAACCCGCTGGTAGATGCAAATGCAGTATTCTACTATGTCGGGGAATCCAATATGCTGGTTTTTCGCGAAGTCGCGGTTGGAACTCATAAGTGAGTGATATCATCAGAATTGTGATATGAAACGGCACACCACGTAGGATGCCAGGAGGCAGGGTACATTGTTGGAACACGTGGTATCACGAGTGGAGTGCCTTGCAACGGCGCATGTAGTGGCGATCCACGCTGCTGGTTTTACTACCCTTTGAAGCTAGACGTCCATTAGGGACCGTACTCATACAGTAGTTTGGCTAAGTGGCTGACCACTGGGTATTATTTATATATTTATTTGGGCACACACCCTGGCACACAGTATATAGTGTACCAGAGGTGAGCGCCGACTCCAAGTAAAGGAGACAACATGGGCATCATGACTACTCTGTTCCTCGCTTAGGATTTCTTAACCGGAGATCCGGATGAGCTATAATAGAGAGTCAGCCCCCAACCACTTCACAAGCCGTCTCATACCTACATTCCATCAACGTTTTACAGTTGCACTGTTCACCCTCGCTGGCGAGTAGTGGCCTTACACCCCACTTCCAGCTCGCTGGTGTTGTAGCTCTACCACCCCTTTTACTTTGCCACAAGCGACCCATCGGCAGTCCGAACGCTGTTGCAGGTGTCTGCTCTCTCCGTTAGAGCGGATACTACAGCAAATGAGCGCTTATTGAACCTTCGAGGTATGCTCACCACTGTGGGGCAGCTCGGACACCTCAAGGTAATACTGCAATTCTTTGTTGTCGACGGTTTACCGACAGACTGCCTACTAGGTATTAACTTCATTGACAGACATGTCAAAACAATCCTTCCTGGTTCCCATACAGTCGCCCTACGTTAGGGGGGACGAATTGCCATTTTAGGTAATACGGAAACCAAACGGGGATGCTTCGTCCAACCGAAGCAGAGAATATCCACCGAAACTGTCTCCAACAAAGTGCGCATTACCAAACAGGTTGTAATCCCGCCAATGCACCAAATATTGGTACCGGTGTCGTGTGCGACACCCGGGCTGGTCATATAACAAAACCATCCGAGGTTAGCACATCGACACCTCACCTTGATGGACAACGGGATTGTCGACAACATCCTAAATCAACCCTTTAAGGTGTGTCTCAGCAACTTCAGTAGTCATGATGTGAAGTTGCCGAAAAATACCAATGTTGGCATCACACTACCGGCACCACATGGGGTCTTCACCGTAGCTCACACCGATCTCGGCGAGGTTGCCCTCGATAAGGAAGGGGGGTGCGCGAATGCGTCCACAGCCACAAAGGTATCGACAAATACAAACTTGGAAGCGAAAGTAACCGATAAGGCATCGGTAGACAAAGAAGAGAAACCGGACGCTGAGAGGCAATGGCAAGATACAGTCCAGATCGGTAAAGAAAAAGGCCAACTGTGGGGCAGTATTATCGACCTTCTGGAGGAGTTTGAAACCATTTGGTCAGGTCATCTGGGCCAAATTAAGGCCACGCAGCATCGCATCGATCTCCTCCCTGACTCGAAGCCGATTTACCAGCAACCATACCGAGCAGGTCCGAAGGCGACAGAGATAGAGCTCAAAGAAGTGGAGCAAATGCTCCAAGAAGGGGTAATTGAACCAGCCAACTCAGATTGGACTAGTCCCGTGGTTGTGCTTCAGAAGAAAGGGGATGACCGTATGAGGTTTTATGTGGACTACAGGAGGCTCAATAGCGTAACCATCAGGGAAGCGTAACAGATACCTATAATGCATGAGTGCATCGACTCCTTGGGAGATGCGCAGATATTAACCACGTTGGATGCCAATTGTGGTTATTGGTAGGTACCCGTAGGTGAGGAAGATCGAGACAAAACGACCTTCACGTGCCATGCAGGTTTGTTTCGCTTCACGCGGATGCCGTTCGAGTTACGCAATGCTCCAGCCACCTTTCAAAGGGCGTTGGACATCATCCTTTCGAAGGTGAAATGGACAACCGCCTTGGTATACGTCGATGATGTAATCATCTATTCCAGATCGGTATAAGAGCACTTTGCACACGTACTCAGCGTACTAACCCTCCTCTCTGAGGCGGGGAGGACGCTGAAGCTACGCAAATGCGTCTTCTTTACCAGAACGGTTGAATACCTGGGACACATCATAGGCCCTAGTACCCTAGAGGTTGCGCCGAGTAACATTAGAGCCGTAGAGAAGGTCAAGAGGCCACGATTCCAGACAGACGTACGATCTTTTATAGGTTTATGTAACGTCTATCGTCGCCTCGTGAAGGAATTCGCGAAAATAGCAGCTCCTCTCAACAACAAGCTCCAGAAAGGTGAACCTGAACTGTTTGAGAATCTATCGAATCAAGAAATGGACACCTTTGACGAATTGAAACGAGCGCTGTTGTCGCCGCCAATCTTAGTGTTACAGAAAACAGGTCTACCATACACGCTGGATACAGATGCATCCCATGCCCAAATTGGTTGTTGTCTCATGCAGGAGCAGCACAACGGAGACAAATTACCTATAGGATACTGGAGCCGCGCTATGAATGAGGCGGAGCAGAACTACACGGTCACTGAGAAGGAATGTCTAGCAGTAGTGTGGAGCATGTTGATGCTCCGTCCATACCTTTATGGTGAGCTCTTTAAGTTGCGCACGGACCACGACGCCTTAAGGTGGATCCTCAGACTCGCAGATGAGTCTGGTAGACTTGCCCGTTGGAGGTTGAGTCTGTCGGAGTTTGAATACGACGTACAGTACCGTCCAGGTATCAAGCGAAAAATAGCTGACGCTATGTCGCGCTTAAGCACCTCAGGGTTAAAGACAGAACCGGTGGACGGTGATATCCCTTGCTTTTTGGTGTCATCAAACCAAAATGGTACCGGCGAACACCTACAAGGATGTTGGGACTTACCTGAAGAAGGTGCTTTGCGGAACACCGACATGGCAATTCTGATACTGACCCTAGAGGAAACGAATGTCATGCCCGTAACCCGAGAGGAATTTCTACGAGAACAGGCCCAGGATGCGTACTGCAGAACCCTGGCTTACCAAATTTGTTTCAAAGGATCACCGTTCGATGTGGACCACAATGGGTACATCGTGAAAAGGTCAACCTTGGATGGTAGCCTTCAAAAGGTGGTTCCGAAGGCACTGCGCCCGAGAGTCTTGTATCTCGCGCACTACCCGTGACTATCGGGACACCCCGGTGCCACCAGGATGTATTACACCTTGAGGCAACAGTTCTATTGGCCTCATATGGCCCATGATGTCTATACTTTTGTAGGTCAATGCGAATCTTGTGTTCGTACCCGCGGTGGTATTCGAAAGCATCGAGAATACCTCAAGCTGTTTCCAGCAGCGGGTCGGCTGGAGTTTGTTGCGAAAGGCCTTCTAGGACCACTTCCCAAGACCAAGAATGGGTATCAGCACATTCTAGTGATCACCGAGAGGATCTCGAAGCTCACGGGAGCGATTACTTTAAAGGATACGAAGTTAACAACGCCGGCGATCGCGTTCCTCAACAATTGGGTCTACCCGTATGGTGCACCACTGTAATTACTTACCGATAATGGTTCAAACCTGGCATCGAAGTTCTTCGAAGCAGTCTGTAACCTCTTGGGTACTTGGGTATCAAGCACTATTTCACTACTGCCTACCACCCGCAGACGAACGGACAGGTCGAGCGCTTTAACCACACATTGGTATCAAGGCTAAAACACTATACGGAAGAGCACCAAACTGGGTGGGATGAGCTGGTGCAACCGCTCACCTACTCCTATAATCTTCAGGTACACCGGTCAACGCAGACCACTCCCTTTGATTTGGTTCTTTCTCGACACCACCCAGGTATTGTAGTGCAGGGAGATCATACCACCAGCACTGCAGCTGGCACACTGACCCCTGCCCAAGTCAAGCGAAATACCCTTGTGAGGTTGAGGAGGGCTCTCAAACATGCAGAGAACCGCCTCACTGCAGCCCAGAAGCGGTACAAGGCCGACTATGACGGTAGGGTGACCGAAGTGGTCTCTCTATCGTCGGGACAATATGTCTACATAGACAAACCGCCTTCAGGTAAAAGACCACGACCGGGTGATGAATCGGAGGATGAAGCTATTGATAGAGATATCAATTCGAAGCTTTTACCCAAATCATTGGGACCTTATAAGGTATTGAACGCATTAGACCACACCGTTACGGTTAACCAGGACGGAATACCGAATATGATATCAAGTGACCGTATTACAGTAGCACCTGAAACGGTTCAACATCGCATGGAGGCGGACACCTCAGCTCGAGAGCCCAGAGCTGTAGCCCTGCGTACTCGACCCTCGGAGGACCCCGCCCCAATTGAGGTGAACGATGACCTACAAAGGGATGATCCGGATTACAACCCTCTAACAGGGACGGAAATGCAACACCAAACGGTAACAGCGGGAGCTCCCGACCCGGCTCTCACACACGAAGCTCCCAACTTGGAGCATATGAACCCTCAAGGTGGCGTTCCCCCAAAAGATCAGGACCAAACCTCAGAGGAATTTTTTGTTGGCCGTCTGGTGGGCCACACGCGAACCTACAATGGTCTGAAGTACACCTTTATCTGGTACGGCTGGGGCTCAGAAAGGGACACCCTCGAACCCCCAGCCGCAATTCCCCCACACTTCCGTATCAGGTATTGGCGCCGTCGCAAGGAGTCGATACCTGCAGACGGCTAACCTTAGACCTTCGTGGTACTCAGGCCTAAGGAAGAGAGAGAAGATACGTCGTTTGACGCAGAAGGTGGACGCATATGCGTCAGATTGCCTACAAGGGTGGAAACGAAAGAACAACCGAATGGAACAGTAGAAGAGACAACAACTTTCTTTGAGAAGGACCTGTCGGTTTATAAGCAATGGAAGCAGGAATACCCTGGTTATTTACTACCCACGGACGAAAACCCGCGGAAATACTAGGAGCCATCGACCTAAGAGGTAGCGAAGGAGCGGTAGCCCCGCCATTGGGGAGAGGAGTCGAAACCAAAAGAGGATGGACGAAAGAAACCGCCGGAGCAGGTTGCAAGACTGCAGGGTATGAAGAAGATGCGACCCACAATTTGAACACCATCTCGGTATATGTCGGAATCGGGATTGCGACAATCCCAATGGATACCGTAACGGGCGGCCTCCAGAGCCAGGATGGCAACCAATACGGTCCACTCCGAGAGGGCAATCGACGAAATGGGGCAATACCGCTCTAGGTTCCGGGAAATCTTACTCCCAAAGTACGGCAAAACCGGCGGAGTGGGCATGCTGAGCGATAACAGAACCTCATAGGACTCCCACCACTCTGGTCGAAGCACGTACCAATCGCGTCTGTCCTTCGTAGGTTGTGAGAAGTACTCGAAGTTATGAAACATATGCATAACGCGAGTGTACGAGTTGCGAGTGCGAACGCGAGTCTCCGTCGCTGCATCCTCGCCCGACCTACTACGGTCAGCCCAATTGAAAGTGGTGAAAGGCCGATTCAGGGAAACCAAGTCAGTTGAAACCGGAAGGTAAGTCTCCGGATTAGACGGGTACAGGCACACTTGCACCACCAATCGACGGTAATAATCCAGCTCCGGTTCGATGCACACATACGACAAGTCGCTCGGATATATCGGCGGGATGAAATAAATCAAAGTTTTATGACGCTGCCGACTCTGGAAACATCCCAATTGACCTTGAAAAGGTTGAGACTCTTGGTCCCTTTTCTTCAAGAGCAAGGGATCGGAGCGAAGGCGCTCGCAGTCCCAACGGGACAAACCCAATTAGGTATCCAATTGTGGTCTGGTAAGAGCTGCCGGGAACGACGAACTCCCTACCGCCACAGGCCAGTCGTGCTTCAACAGGTCACTGTTCGTCACCTGGTCGAAGGTAATACCAAAAGGTCCATACTGACTCGTCGTCCGGTTCGCCGCACCAAACGCGAGATTGTGAGCCCAATTGGTTTGGGTCGTCGAAGGAAGTCCACCACTGCGTTGCTACGGGTCAGCCGGAGTCCCAGGGGGGAACTCAGTCGCAGGGACAGGCATAATGCGAAACCCGATGTTGGTAGGCATTCGCGAAGTCGAGCGAGTTACCCTCTTGGTAATACCACCGCCTCCACGGCCACGAGATGGGCCGCTACCTGACATGGTTGGGAAGGTCGTAGCTCGACCCAACGAACGAGGTGATGACTCGACCTCCACCGCCGCGGTGAAAACCAGCGGGTATTTATCCTTCTGAAGTAGAGACTCCTCGGTCCGTTCTGAGGAGACAGCCAACGGATCCAACCTTTCCGGTAGTACCGACACTGAACTTTCGGGTACAACAGTGGCCGGCGCGCGGTCGCGAGCGGGTCCAGACCTTTGAAGTATCGTGGAACTGGACCAATCCGACCTTAAAGGCATAACTGCAGGGGTATCAATCCCCTCGGAATCTCCAACTTCTTCGACCTCAATGGTAACCGGTATCTCACGTCTCTCGAGCGCTGGTGCTGCTTGTGGGGAGAAACCACCCCTTCGAGGTATCGGTGACAAATCCACGAGGCGGCGCGAGGTGCACCGACGTGGTATCGAATGGGTTCGAACGCGTGCGCGGAGGTGGCGCGATCCTGTCATTACCTTGAGGGTAAACCGGAATGCAAAACCGAAAAAAGGTCGCGTAATTACCGACGGGGCCGCTTAACACCAATAAGGTATCACAACCGGAAGCTTCCACCACGGACCCAGGCCAACACCTCAATGGTTGTATCGACGCAGGCTCAGACCCCACCGGCGCCACGTGTCAATCCTTAAAAGGTAGACGAGACCTGAAAGGTCGAGAAGCCAGGAAACCTTCAGGGAAACGCCGGACAGTACGGTTACGATCGCGACGCCGCCAATTAAGGGCAGTACTACCTGAAGGGTTGTCGAGCCGTGGGAACGATCAGGCGGGACGGCGCTGCGCAAGGACCTATGAGGAGAATGAAGTTGAAGTAACCGGGAAGGATGCGATACCCACTTGGTTAGACAGTGGGCGATGCGGAAGCAGAATCGCAGGCAACCAGGGCCACTACCGAAAATGTGTCCGAGAGCGTGCTAGGTACACTGCATCGCCGTTACGACAGTCCCTACCTGAGTGGTTGTTGCTCAATTCGTGCGCCGACGTCGTAGCGCTCCCTCCCCCAACCGATACTGGCGCCGAGTTATGAACCTCAAGGGATCCAGCGCCGCGCCCAGACACTACTCCTGTGCCCGCGCCGCTGTCGCTCGCTACAACTCTATGGTGTGATGAACGGAGACACGGGGCGTGCCTCGTGGGTAGGAAGGGGGTCTGTCGTATAGTGGCGAAAGGGCTGACCTTTGAGGTGTCCGATACACTACGCTGACCTTGTAGGTGAGGGGTGCGAGGAATCATCGGCCACGTAGCTCCGGGCGAGCTACCATCTAGGTGTTGTCAGCCCCGTGTAGTATCGACACGTACCTTTTGGTTGAGTAATTGTTAGTGATAGTAATTGTAAGTATGCATATTTTAGTACAGTAGTTGGGTGGCCACCTGGCACTATAGCCAGTGCTGGCCAGGTCTCTGACACTAGGTCAGAGACCGTGTCTTGCTGGCACCTCCCGGGTGATCTGGAGAGTGCAGTCCACTGCATAGAGGGAACTGCACCTCCCCCATCCTTATCTGATAAAGACAGGCATAACATGGGTCACGACTGTACCTTTTGGTTTATTGTTTTTCAACTACCACACAGGCTTTCCCGTGCGTTGACGCCTAACATCGTTTAACTACACGGTTTAGGCTAGTCGCCCCGCCGTTTGCCCCTGCGGGTTTTCACGGTGCCCTGTTACCATCGAGGTTTACTACGTCTACCTTCTAAGGTTGAGCTTCAACACGCTCCCTACGGTTGAGCGTCACTACGCTCCCGAGGCACGACAGTAGCCTAAATGGGCGTCCCCCTGCGAAGGGTAGGTCTGGTTACCACGTGGCTACCCATTATATGTGCCGTTTTCAATCCGGTATTTCCCTAAAACGGTTCGAATCGGATGCGCAGTTTCAGACAGAGATCCCACGTGTAACATACCGCCTTATGGGCTATCTACGGGGTTCCGCATCAAACTTCATCCTAGCCGTTGCACTCACTTATGAGTATCATCATACTTAGCCGAATAAATATTCCATCGGCATTCCGACAGTGTAGAACACTACACATCTCCCCTGTTAAGCGCGAAGCACGGACGACGCAAGACGTCTTTATATACCCCGAGCATGTATCGGCATTTCGAAATTTCCTCGTCTCCACGAAAGTACACCAACTTTTGCTTAACGTGAGACAATTCACAGTATTCTGTTTTGACTTGATATACGATGAATACTTACGCGCCGCAAAATTCCAACAACGGCGACGTACTCTCAGGGGGTCCTTTCGCCAGCAGTGGCTTTAACTCGCAATCTGCGGCGCCTTCGGCATTCCGATAAATTTGGTCTCCTTGCGTGAGTTTCCTTAAGTACTTCTTCTTCTCTCACATCCTTCTTCGAAAGGGAAAGAAGATTGGCAGTCGCTCCGCAAAATCTCGTCTGGAAAGCCCATTATCGCGGTGTCGATCTGTGCAGGGATTGGTAATCGAATGCGACGATGATAACGCACAACCTGCGAGTGCGAGATATGAGTTATAGGGTCCCACGAATACGCTTCCGGGAGAAAACCGTACCATCCGATACAATACAGTAGTCTGTTGGTGTCTTCGTCTACGCCATGATCGATCATGGGATCTATGACGTATTCCTGGGCATTTCCCAACGTTTCGGCGGATGGCGCAAGGTTCCCGTTCACCGGCTTATACTGTCTGACAAACAAACGCGTTGAATCCTGACGGGATATGAAAACGTTTTCGTTACCTTGAACCTCCCTAGAGAGCGCTTGGGAACCCTCTATATCTTCAGGATGAACTTGCTTAGTCTGTTCGGACAGCTGGGGGCTTTTTTGTGCCACAGTAGTGCAGTTCTCGGCTTCTGACTGTATAGTCGTCGGGTCCACAGTTACCTGTTTTTCTTCACGGTACGTGTTCTTTCTGTCCTTCTTAGGAACCTGAGCCAAAATAGGCTTCTTTACCGAAGGTTCGGCCGGGGGTGCATCCATGACTAATGAAGGTTTAGCCTCATTTTCGCCTTCTTATCTTTGATCGGATTCCAAGCACGATCACTCAGCCAGTGGCGTTTCACTTGACGGCTAAACTTAAACGCGTAATGGCGTGTGTGCAGCCACTTTTGGACGGGATCTAACTAAGCCAACTTTGAAGACATCTTCCCTGTCTTCAGGTACTTTGGTCGTACTAGAGTGCTGGCTCTTACGACGGGGCTTATTTGGATTTTTCGTAGAATTGCCGTGGAATGCCACTGTACTGCCACGAAGCGGGAGATCACGAGCCGTGTCAGCGCCGTGGGCCACGGGAGGCGGATCGTCTGATTCGACGGGTAGCTCTCGTTCCTGCCGACAAAGAGCGCTTCTTTTCCCAGTTTCCTGGGGTTAAGAGTTGTCTGGTGGGGTTTCAACGCGATCGCGCGAAAATCGTTCAACGTCCTCTTTTGTCCTCCGGACTATTGTGTCATAGGTGAGCTCCATTATCTTGAAAGGTCCGCATGCTACCGGTAGCAATTTGTGAAATGGTGCATCCGGGATCCGTCCACTTTCCTCTCTTTTCATAGTCTTTCTTTTGGTTGACTTCAACAAAGTCACCAACTGCGATTGGTGGTTCAGTCACAGAATTTGAGCGAAGAATTAGCGCTAGTTTGCGGCGTTTTTGTAGCTGGTCACGAGCATGCGAACATCGTCAGGTATAGCAGTTTTGTTAGGCTCGGCGGCAATAGGATTTGAGAAGCCTTTCGCTAGTTCAAATGCAGACAAGGTGTTGTTACCGTAAAGATCGTTAGAAATACACAGAGGCTTGTATGCAGCTACTTTGGGGTCAAACTCGGAACCAGCATCCTCTTTTAGGTTAATAAAGATGCTGCGAAAGATGTTATGCTTAGACACTATCGCATTTTTCGAGTGCCTGCCAGGAGGCACTCGATGAATCGGTATTTTAAGCTTCTTGGCGTAGCGCTTGAACGATCCGACTTGGAAGGCTTTGTCTGCACGAATAGAGTCAGGGTACCAGAACTGGGATAACCAGGAGGCTTCAAAGGCAAAAATAGCCTCTGTAAGACTTGTTGAAGTTACTACAAGAGCACTTGAATATCTTGTAATTAGATCCATCAAGTGCATTTGCAGCATCTCATCAAAAAAAAAAAGATCGACACATAAAACCTCGTTGAAGTGCCTAGAAAGGGAACTAATGGAGACCTTGAGAATGGGTTGCGGCACCGCTGCGGAGCGACAAGCAGTGCAGCGATTGATCATTTCCGTGAGCTACGACTTTACGGTCTCAATCCAGATTCCATTCCTCTCTAGCAAGAGCTTGTAGTCACTATAGCTTGCATGGCCACATACGTGTTTGTAGGCCTTGTCTATAATCTTCTTTACATCACACCATGGTGTGGTGTCAAGAGTTACTGCAGAAGCTCGAAAGAGTAGAGCCGTCATTGCAGTGAGATGTAAAGATTCCCAATGCCGAGTAGCTAAGGAAGCCATTATTGATTATGGAAAGGTGGTCTCGGTGTCCGTGAGAGACGAACATAAGTGCATTTCTGCCTATGTGCTCGGTATTAGCTTATCGAGTCACGTTTCTTCCAATGACCCACTGGGGTGATCCGTCTAGAACAAGGTGCTTGATCCGAACTGAATTACCGTGGTCAGATGTCGCAGTGAGGGCAATTGATCCTAGTATGTGACGTGCTGAACTGGTGTGCCGGCCAGTTCCGTACTGCCAGTGCGTGTGTCCGTTGAGTGCCAGGGGTATGGCATCTAGCTTCGGGTTAGCTGGCAATCCGATGTGATCGGCTAGTAAGTTCAGTTCTATTTATCCAATTGCGGAGAACGATGCTTCGTCGTCAAGCAGTGGTCCGAGTTCGACCAGAGATGTATCGGTACTGGCGGATGAGCTAGTCAGAGTTGCCATATTAAATGAGACAGTCTTCCTCTTAGACTTGTCTCTGCTGTGCTGATCATGGTAAGGTGTGTTTCCAGTGCAATTAGAGTGACGACCGTTTTCTTTTGACCCAGATGGAGCATCAAATGACTTCATATGCGATGGGAATGAGCTGTCGGGATTGTGGTTGCGCCTCCAGTGTCCATATTTTCTGCATTCATCACAGGGATACTTTAAAATGGAAGATTGTCCCTTGTAACGGCTTCTGTGACTGCGAGGATGTTCTCGAGTATGGCTTGTTCCAGCAGAGCTAGCAACAAGCGATCCAATTTCGCTGTTTGGGGAGGTCTTATCGCAGTGCTTAATGACCGAGGCTACTGATTGATCCGTGATAGAGTTGATAAACTCTTCATTCGACGACTGCAAAATGAGATTCTCATCAGATGATTCGCCTGCTGCCATAACGGAAACCCGTTTGGAGTCATCAATGGCGGAATTAGATAGTAGCATTAAAGCAGTAATGCACTCGGGTAGCCTGGTAGTAGAAGATATGGAGTTGAACTTTGGAACTTGTGTCGAGAATCGAGACTCGAAGTTCTTCATGGTCTCGGTGCTGCAACGGCGAGTATTCCATAACATATTGAGCGCAGGAAGCTTCACTTACTATAGAGAGGGCATCCTTCTGATATATATTGCCCACGAAGAAGTCTACTTCCCAATCTTCAATCAGCTCAGTCTGTGACATTCCAGTGCGAAGATCTTTTGCACGGCCATAAAATTGAGATTTGATACAAACAGCCTGCATTGCTGTCGGCATCTTGCTGCTATTAGAGTCTGGGAGAGTTTTGTGAAACGTCTGCCAGAGCTTGACTGCATCTTGATATTCTTCCTGGTCACCCCTCCCATCAGTCCATGGAGGGGATCTCACATCCCAGGAGAACTTGGTCCTAGACGAAAAGTTGGCTTAGAATGCTGGGCCCATCACTAAAAATAATTAGACTGCGCCTTCGTGCTTGGTCGAGCTAGTCGACTGAGAACGACAAATTCAAGTGCTTTCTGTCAGTGTAAAACAAATTCCACATTGAGAGAGAGGTCTCTACCTCTTCCCGCTGGTTTACCAACTACAAACATGGTGATTTGTAAGGACACACAATTACAACATATAAGCGTGCGCAATACATTACAAAAACTGTTGCCACGAAATAATATCAACGAGTCACGGTACAGCCATGAAGAATACAAATACGAAAAGATGGGGCGGTTGCATCAAGAGAAGGTCAGTTTCATCAACCTACCATTCTAATAGAAGCATTCACGTTAGTCGGTTATCACAGTTTTTATGAATATAATCCGTTCATTGTAACAATTCCTATCATTGTCGATGACAGTACACATTCATCTTTAGTGCTCAGTCTGCTTTTTCCCTTAATAAGATTTCTACACCAATCGTGCATTTGACTAACTTTACTTCTTCAATCAACACTTTTCTTTGAAAAACAAAGTATTGAGAGTGCTACCAAATAAAAGAAGAAGCTTATTTATCTTCGTAATCATCTTCGAGAACTCATACAAGTGCGTACGTTAAGTTTTTTTCAAACTCTTTGTAAGATTTTAAGTTGTGGTCGAGATCTGTTTGGCTACGTTTCCCCTTTCCAAAACAGTTTTAACACTACAGTCAAAGAACGTGGTATTTCTTTGTCATCGCAGATATTTCGAAATATTTACAGTGCTTCCTTCCAGTTATCAGTAGTTGTTTCGTTATGAATATTTAAAGGAGCCTGCCAATTTGGGCAAACTGTATATCAGATGAGACGTTCAGTCTAACCAGAGCTAGGGCTGCCCGCACATGGGAAGAGAGGCGGCCTGAGCCGGAAGCAGCCACTAGTATTGCGTGCTTTTTCTCAGCCGTTCCACTGGCTTTGGCTCAGCCGTGCCATCGTCTCATAACTCGCTTCGGCACGAGAACTCTCAGTAAAAATAATAGAGAAAGCTGGCCGCTGCTTCCAACTGCGAACAGATCCAGCACTGTTTGTGCAGCCAATGAGAAAGGAGCCACTGACGTCTTTTCATTGGCTGCCCGCCGTAGTAGGAACGGTCAGGCGGTCGCCGGCGCCTCCACTTAATGAGCCCGAGAATCGCGACGCTCCCGTACTTAATCCCGGACTCTGTTCACATCCTCGTATGGTGCGACTCACACATCTTCAGTCGTAGCTTCAGTCTCAGCTTCACTCACAGCTTCAGCCGCAGCTTCAACAGCACCTCGAGCAAATAGCTTCAGCGGGTTTTTGCAGTGTTCCCAAGCGCGACTCAAACAACTATCTCAGTCGCAGCTTTAACAGCAGCTTCAGCTCCAGTGTCAGATTCTTCAGCCAAGGAAATGTTTGAGCTTTTGCCTTCGTATCGTCTTTCGGACGAAATACCCATGAAAGCACCCAGAGACCAATAGCCCATTTTACAAGCCGAGGGGATGCTTCGGCTATGAGATGCTCGCTTGAGCTTTACCATCTTGTGAATCTCAGAACTGCTCTGGGTTGTAATCGGATATGTACATTTCTACGGAGCGCTACAACTATCTACTGCACCAAACTCACCTTCAGACCTCCATGTCGTCCCCATCGGCACCTTGCGACTCATTACCATCTTCCGCATCTCCTGAATCGGTCTCTGTACTGCTCAAAACTCAACTTGATCTTCCGATGACTTCTTGCACCTCCCGCCGCACCGCGGTACATCTTGCGTCGGCAACCGGCCCGTCGAAACTCAGTGGTCGATACCGTCTTCTCTCCCGGCTTCTGTGACTCACTGCAACATTTCCGATAGGACTTTCTCCAAAGGCGAATGGTGACCGAGTACCCGGTGTCATTGAACCCAGATCGTTGCCTTGACTTCTCCGCACGCTGTGCTGTCGACTCAGAGCCATATTCCTCGTGGACGGTGACATGGGAGAAACAAAAATCGATCCGATTTGTTTTGGGGATCTTTGTGTCTTCATGATGCCCATAGCACTCTGCAATAATTTACGATCAATATCCCCAAACATTTTCTTTTGTTCCCTTCCCTGACGGCGGCTTGCCCGTCTGGAAAGGTCATTCAAACCTTCTGAAGCTTGGTCGTCTGCCTTACTCGCTCGCAATGCTTCCGCTAATCTCTTTGCATCTCGGCCTCCATTATCTTCGCCCGTCAGTACGATGAAGTTGCTCATGTAAGGCACAAACACTTCGTTATAGAAGCGAATGATATCGCCTGTCTCTTCAGCCGTCGATTCCGGTCGTGGCCCACTATCATCGGCAGCATCTTCCGCCAACAAATGCCCGAAATCTCCGAGAAAAATGTTACGGGACACTGGTGGAGATTTGCTCCGAAATGTGGAATCACTTGTGTGCTCCAATTGATTGTAGTGCCACACGATATGGCGGAACTGCAGTTGGATATGTTGGATCTTGGCCACACCATCTATCACAAACAGGATGATCAAGTCAATATGTCTGTTGACTGTCAAATTCCATCTACACCACAGAGCATACTGCACGCTTTTCCACACTGCCGAACGAAGGTTGGTGGGGCCAAGTCTTCCTAACAAATCCCCTATTCTAGTGCTTGCCAGGGCAAACAATTTTTCAAAAAAGAAGTCTAGAACTCTTGCTCTGGCTTCAACATCTCCGTACAGTCGTTCCGGACGCCCCATTTCTTTCAACCTTAGTGTGATCATCGCCTTTGTTTCTATACGTTGTCCTTCTTCGATCTTCTGCTTTTGCGGCGTAATCGGGGATTGTTCTACACTTTCTGGCTGTTCATTATGTTCTAGTGACTGGTCGGACATCTGTGTGTCTCCACCAACTCTCTCTCCTTCAAATTTCTCTTTTGGTTAGAACGGGTTCTGCTCATCTTGCGTACAAAGGAAATCTCGACTATATGCTTGAAGAACTCGTACCAGAGGCGAGTCATGTCTCCATGCCATCCATTCTAGAATACGAGCGTCACAGCTATTCGAATGATTAACCAAGCGATGTGGCATCTGTGGTACAGGGGTATAGAATGTTTACAGCGACTCGTAAGCTCAAAGGGTGATACATTGAACGCACGATAGGCAACTGTGAAAACGTGAAGATCCCTTCTACCCTAGGCATAGACAGCGGTATCCCACGCGAAAGTGAGAAAGCTTTTGTGTAGGATGTAGTTGTGAAGTACATTGCTATTAAACTTTTCAGGCTGTTCGCGTAACCGACGACGTTCCTTCTCGAGAATACCTTCGATGGTTGAGAAACAGATAGCCAGAGCTTCACGTTTGTACCGGGAAGTATTCAGATCCGTAATCACGTCACAAGGCATCAGAGTACCGTCTGCCAACATCAATGATAGCGTATAATGGGCGACCACCCCCAGTGACCCTTCTCAGATCGTGCGATATAGCCACACTTTCTGGCGGGCATGTGAGACACGTTTCGCTTCGAGTTTCTAGTCGTTTCTGCTTCAGCTCACTGGTCCATGTTGCAGATCGATTGTTGTCAGTGCCGAGAGTGAGAGCAATGTTTGATGATGGAGGTATAGGAGGCACGATAGTCGTACAGTGCGGCGTAACGACAGCTACTGTGGCCAGTGCCTCCAATGCATCAGGGTGAGTGGATAGATAGCGTGAGAAGCGAACCGGGAATGAAAGTGACGAATGCATGGCAGATTGAGTGCGCGTGCGACGCGGCGTGGGCGGGCGGGCTTATGATGGGGTGACGGCAAAGTCGGAAGCCTTCCGAAGCTGTCGGGGGTGTGGGGTAGGTGCTGCAGACTGGTTTTCGCCGTCCATACGACTTTTGTGATTAAGAGGTGTGGAAGGCTGTGATGAGGCTTTAGGCGTTGATGGTGCTGCGTTTGTAGTGGGCTGGGCCGGAAATCGTACGGGCACAGACGGGTCCTTGTTGCGTTTGGACGGTGCAGCGACGGATGGTTGTACTGGGCGGAGGCTTTGCCACGAAGTTGATGTTCCAGCGCATGAAGACTGACGTGGTAAGGGGAGCCAGAGTGGTAAAGCGGCAACGGCAGTAAGCTGTGGCGCGTGAAGAAAGATACGTTCGTCGCTTACAATACGGTCATCGACAGCGGTGAGTTGTTGTGCATACACTGCCATGGGCATCGATATCATCTTCAGTAGCCTGAAAGAACGATAACCGAGTGAGGATAGCGGGGGGTAGGAGAGTTACAACTGCGCGTTGGTATTGGTGCAACTCGCTCGACACGGCGCATGTGATACGAAATACGGCGTTCTCAGGATCGTATGCTGCAATGAGACCGGACTGCGTGAGGCAGGCGAGCAGCAAATGGTAGGTTTTAAAATGGTGGTACCAGGACCCGGACGGAGATGAGAGCGAGGCCTTTGCAATGATGAACAAGAGCCATGCGAGGGTCGTGAAACAGAGGGGTGATTGTGAAGCAAACGGCGACCAATGAGAAAGCGTAGCTTTCTCCAAACGTTTGCTGCAACCATGAAGGCGGTGTGCGATGCACGACCGTATGGTGTTGCTTTTTTGTAGCTCTTGAGACCGCTACCATCAAAGCTCGGCCGGAGTTTCACATCTGATCACTCGTGTGTTCATAGCTGCAAAAGATACTTTTCGAGCAACGTTATAGTAGTATGTATCGTTTTTGAATGGCAACGATACACTTGAGGGCTGTCCAACATGTACCTCTACCCCACTACAGGAGACAAGCCAGTGACCACCACAATCACTTACTGTCCAACTGTGTTGATATCTCGAATCACTTTGTTTCCTTCGACGACACCAACTGCGGCAACTGCACCCAGAGAAACGCCGAGCGCATTTCGTTCTGCTTGTTCGTGTCATCTGCACCAGCTTCTGATTTGCATACGCATGTGCGTCTCTTGGAACCCAACGAATGCTGTCGAATGACAGACACCAGCGCCTTGCCATGCGGTCGACATCCATGCTGCCATGCGCTTCCCTCTGTTTTGCAACGAATATCAAATGCTGTTCAGTCCGCGATTTTGTTGGGGAGCACAGCTCCTGAGTTCTTTCTGTTCTGGTTTATTGAGACAAAACTGGTCCAAGATGATTCACACCGCGTTCAAATTTTGGTTTTCACAGAGGATGGAAAGCAGTGTGCTTTTCGGCTGCGATGAGAGATGATGCTCCGTGACGAAAAACTTCGAGTACTTTCGGATACTAGATCGAATTGAAACAGATCACACTTTTCAGTACTTGGTCGCTGGTGTCGCCGGCGAACACCGAGCTACCTTGCGTCTTTGCCATCAACGTTGGTCGAGAAATATCGCCCTCTGTGTGTTGAAGCGTGTCTCTCACCGTTCGTTCTGTGTACTTTACATGCGTTTCAATCCTTGGGTCTTCCCTCGAAATAAGCAAGGCATCTCACACAACAAACAACCCAATCGTTTAATATGGACAGTGAACTTGTTGCACACCAGTTTTCGGGGTTTCTCTAGAGAAGGCGATTGCACTACACAAATCGCAGCAACCAAAACAGAAGAAGCTTAGATGAGTTTCCCCGCGCTCTCCGACTACCGCCGCTTGGAAACCCTCAAGCAGGGAGTCTTCCGAGCTTCCAATCTCTATTCGGCCGCCACGAAGAGTCAAGACTTCCATCCGGCCATCGATTTGTTTCTCAACGACTATCGCCGCTTGGAATATCTCAACCGGGAAGTCTTCCGGGTTTCGAATCTTCATTTGGCCGCCCAGGCGATTCCAGACTTCCATCCGGCCATCAATCTAGATCTCTTCGACTGCCGCCGCTTGGAATATCTCAACCGGGAAGTCTTCCTGGTTTCGAATCTCTTTTCGGCCGCCCGGAAGATTTAAGACTTGGATTCGGTCACCAACCCACTTCTTGCGATGTCCGTCGGAGTAGAAGTGGAACCGTTCGTCCCGTGTCTCTCGAATGGTTTCAGGAAGCAAGTTGCGCTTACCCCAACCAAGACTGCATTCCAGTCCCACGGAAATGAACAATACACGGAAATCCCACACCAAAACCGCCATGGGGGAACAGCGTGGCGAAGAGGCAACGTTCTGGAAGTACTTCAGGAACATAATAGCCCGGAAGAAGGAGCCCCAGAGATGGCACAGAGATTTTCTTCAGGAAAAATTCACCAATATGCAGTTCATGTGCTTTGTTCTGCACCGCAAGCGTTGTATTACACGCAAGAAGTTCCCAACCAGTCTCCTGAGCACAACCTCCATGAAGATTCGTTTTTGCCGGAGAGTAAAGCTCCTGCTGATTGCTCGGCTTTCCCAAATCATCGACCAGGACTCGAAAAACTTGGCATCACAGGCTCCCGTACCAAACGTCCCAAGATTTTCCAGTGTGAGTGGTGTACGAAGTCGTTTGGTCGCAAGCATCATAAGGTGCGACACATCTAAGCCATTCATCGAAAAGTGAGTTACTTCAGCTTTCACTGCGGATCTCATTCACATCAGTCTTTTCTAACATTTCTCTTTGCAATTGCTTTAGAAACCATCTTCTTTGACATATTCATATTGGATCGGGTAGCCAGGTTTTGCAAAGAGCACTGATCGAATTCCACATGAAAACTGCTCATTAAGCTTTCGAGCATTTGCAATTTAGGCTGTACAAGATCTACTTTACGGAGATGGAGGATAATTTGAGCCATGTACGCGCAGAGCACCCCAATCGTCACAGTTTACCAACGGGTGTGAGGAAAGTATAGCTTGCGACTCTAGCCGTAATGGAGTAAGTTACCTACAAGCTTCTATCAGTGTTCTATCGCCTGAAGGTTATGCTCAGGAGAACTGCTTGGAAACTTCTTGCGTGGAATACAACGCTTGCGGGGCAGAACAAGGCACGGGAACTGCATATTGGTGAATGTTTTCTGAAGAAAACCCCTGTGAAATCTCTGGCGCTCCTTCTTCCAGACTATTATGTTCCTGAAGTACTTCCAGAACGTTGCCTCTTCGCCACACTTTTTCCTCATGGTGGCTGTTGTGTGGCATTTCCGTGGGACTGGAATGAAGTCTTGGTTGGGGTAAGCGCAACTTGCTTCCTGAGACAAATTGAGAGACACCGGACGAAAGGTCCCACTTCTACTCCGTTGGACATCACAAGAAATGGATTTATGGCCAAATCCAAGTCTTGAATCTTCCGGGCGGCCAAATGAAGATTCCAAACTTGGGAGAGTTCTCGGTTGAGATGTTCTAAGCGGGTGTTCTCGGAGAGAGCTGGTTTGATACACGGATGGAAGTCTTGAATCTTCCGGGCGGCCGGAGATGGATTCTAAGCGTGGAAGACTGCCCGTCTGAGGGTTTCCAAGCGGCGGTAGTTTAGTTGGAGAGCGGGGGGGAAACCCATCTGGGAGTCTTCTGTTTTCGTTGCTGCGATTTGGGTCGTGCAGCCCACATGCCGAAAGGCCTTGTGAGTAATTAGTATACCTATCTTGATACCGCTGGCAATCGTAAACTGAGAGAAATTCTCTAGTACGCGAAATAACAAGACACGCATTATAAGCTGTCTTCTTTTCCACACTTTTCTCGCGTTCTATCAGGACGCAAGACCGGATCATGTCCTCAAAAGACGGAGAAAGAAACCTCGGTCACGAAATCATAGGAAAGGGTGATGTAGTCCACACCACACGATAACAAAGAAGAAGCGAGCTGTCCTAAACATAGTAGCGTTGCTATATTTTTGTTACGTTGTGAATGGCAATTATTTCTTGGAAAGACATTTGCTCCGAGTGGCGGACGCATGTTGAGTGGTCCGAAACTCCGCCACCATGGCGAAAGTCCACCGTGTGCGCCAACCAATCTGCGGATTATTTGATATACTTGCTTGCACCAGAGGCTGTCGATGGTCAAATTTAGCAAATCTGGAGATAAGATGCGCCTGCAACTGCACGCGGTCGCAACTGTACAAATGCGCCCTGAAATGGTTTCAGCGCAGCTTGGCCACAGAACAGATAAAACTCCGACCAACTTCCACACTAGCTTCGACCGTTGAAAAGGATCAGGCGGCGAGCGCGGAGCCCGCGCCCGCAACAGCATTGTTTACCTTACCCACCGCACTTGGAAAGTGAACGATTGAAGCGGCAACCCTTGCGTCCGCCGGCTGTTGTTGTTGGAATGTTTTCTCTCTCAGGACACGGTCTGACGCGCCAAGAGGGCACCAGAACTCCTTCAACTAAAAGGGCTATGTACCTCGTGCCCAGCTTTCAGTGGCGCAATCTTCATCTAGCACCTTGGACGTCCCGGTCGAGCTTTGACGACAATGGTCTCGAGAACGGCGACAAACGTAGTAGTTGTGGTCCAAATTCGTTTCGGAGCCGCCATTCAAGTTCGACTCGACAAATCCTGTGTTAATTCCCATCGCTATTTGTCTGTAGGATCAGCCGCCCCATTCCTATTCAAGCGCTCCCGATGCAAGATTGTAGCCTAGCATCGCCTTACCTGCCAACCACTACAATGTATTTGAATTTCATGTAACCGTTTAGAACCAGAACCCAGCCGACTATTGCTCATCCCGACGCACTAAGGTTACTGAAACTACGCTCTTGTCTCCAATACACTACAGAGCGCCAAGCTCTGGTACGTTCTGAAGAATTGAGAAGAGTACCTGTACAATTTGAGACAAGAAAGTCATGCCTAGGTCTCTCTATGCCACGGGCACCAGCGACACACTGTACCGCATCCACGCACACCGGCCTTGTATAATTGTGTGGTACATGACGATCAACCCAAGTACTACCAGACTGCAGTGAAACAAACAGAAGACTTGGGATAACTTACACCCAGTCAATGGTGAACGGGCATTGGCGCGCATTTCTGATTTTCGGCATGAACCTAAGCGCGTAGGGACACAGCATAAAATCAAAAGCAGTGGGCACTGGGTTGGGAAACCAAAGAGGACGGCGTTGAGCGTGCAGGAGGGAAGCGGCAAAACCAAAACCTGTGCTGGACAAGTGTTAATACATGCTACTGACCTGTCGCGATACCATCACGAGATTTCACAGAAAACCCTCGAACTGTTTTACAACAGCACTGTTGTGGGCTCTATGAATATCAACCGTACTGCTGGAAGAGTACGCTTAATTTCTCAGAAGACTTTGTGTTTTCCTGAACAACGATGAAGGACATGGACGCCCGATGTGGAATGTCAGTTAAGCCTAAGCCAAAAGGGCACGCCACAACGATCGAAAAGACCTCGGCCTCGATCGAGCAAACCAAAGTCGATGGCAGAATAGACAGGAGCGGAGAAAGATGATCAAGCCCCGGCCTGTGCTGAACAACTATTTATGAGCGTTCCAAATCTACAGCGGTTGCCCTACGAGATGTGAGACAGTCAGTACACTAAACTGTTTTAAATGTGCACCGTTTCGGCCAACTTTGAGCACGCATATACGGCCCATTGATCGCATTCTCACCCACCGGGACATTTTAAGTTTCCAACAAATGATGTCACACTGGCCAATCCGTTTCCTCTTTAGAACACTTGCTGGAGTGTCACCTGCAAAACTGCTTGATATCCACATTTGCGCCAGCTCATGAATACAGTTTGCTTTCGCTACGCTCGGGAGGAAGTATACCAGTACGGAAGGTACGCAATCCCCGTAGACAAACGCAAGTGCTGCACGTAAACAGTTGCCCATCTGCCAGTTTCAGATACGCTGCCGAATCAGCATCTGTTCAGATGCGGTCGAGGGACAAAGAGGTTGGAGACGGAAAGGTTACGGTGCACGTTTCTGTGCTTGGGGCACAGTCGCGAACAACATGTACATTTTACCAAAGCTGATATCATCCATCACGTGAAGCACTATCTGCCTATGGATGTCCATTATTGCTTCCAAAGCGCACAGCTTTCCATCAAGCCTAAATTCCGTTCCCCCGCTAAGTAATCGCTCCCAATTCTGTAAACTGCACCCACAACGCAAATTCTGTACCATCTTCGAATCGCGTTTCACATCTGATCACTCGTGTGTTCATAGCTGCAAAAGATACTTTTCGAGCAACGTTATACTAGTATGTATCGTTTTTGAATGGAAACGATACACGTGAGAGCTTTCCAACATGTACCTCTACCCCACTACAGGAGACAAGCCAGTGACCACCACAATCACTTACTGTCCAACTGTGTTGATATCTCGAATCACTTTGTTTCCTTCGACGACACCAACTGCGGCAACTGCACCCAGAGCAACGCCGAGCGCATTTCGTTCTGCTTGTTCGTGTCATCTGCACCAGCTTCTGATTTGCATACGCATGTGCGTCTCTTGGAACCCAACGAATGCTGTCGTATGACAGACACCAGCGTCTTGCCATGCGGTCGACATCCATGCTGCCATGCGCTTCCCTCTGTTTTGCAACGAATATCAAATGCTGTTCAGTCCGCGATTTTGTTGGGGAGCACAGCTCCTGAAGTTCTTTCTGTTCTAGTTTATTGACACAAAACTGGTCCAAGATGATTCACACCGCGTTCAAATTTTGGTTTTCACAGAGGATGGAAACCAGTGTGCTTTTCGGCTGCGATGAGAGATGATGCTCCGTGACGAAAAACTTCGAGTACTTTCGGATACTAGATCGAAGTGAAACGGATCACACTTTTCAGTACTTGGTCGCTGGTGTCGCCGGCGAACACCGAGCTACCTTGCGGCTTTGCCATCAACGTTGGTCGAGAAATATCGTCCTCTGTGTGTTGAAGCGTTTCTCTCACCGTTCGTTCTGTGTACTTTACATCATCAACTCGACCATCAGAATCACGCCGTTCGTCATGCCGCTTGGACAGAAATTGCGCGCTTGCTCCATGATGCCACTCCGCATCCGCGCCTGGCGCACGCCATCCTTTCCCCGCTTCTTGCCGTGCTCCATCACCCTCACGAATATCACTTTGAAGTAGTCGCCGCCCTACTTCCCGACTTGCTCTCGTCCCTGTGCGCATCCGATCAGCCCAATTTCACCGCTCATCACACCACGCTCATGTGGGCCGTCATGGACGCCGTCTCTTTGCTCAACAAACCCAACCACGCACTCGAAAACCTTCTTACGGTCTTGCGCGACGAGCAGTACGCCCGCATAATGCCCCGGCACGCTGCCAACCGCGCGCACTCGTTTCTTAGCACTGCTCTCTCTCTTGCCTGCGATCCCCTGATTTGGACACCCAAACCAACCTTCGTTCGGCAGTGTGGAAAAGCGCGCAGTATGCTCTGCGGTGCAGACGGAATTTGACAGAACTGCCTTCGGTTGCAATCGGATATGTACATCCCAACGGAGCGCTACAACTGTCTGCTGCACCAAACTCACCTTCAGACCTCCATGTCGTCCCCATCGGTACCTTGCGACACATTACCATCTTCCGCATCTCCTGAATCAGTCTCTGTACTGCTCACAACTCAACCTGATCTTTCGATGACTTCTTGCACCTCCCGCCGCACTGCGGTACATCTTGCGTCGACAACCGGCCCGTCGAAACTCAGTGGTCGATACCGTCTTCTCTCCCGGCTTCTGTGACTCACTGCAACATTTCCGATAGGACTTTCTCCAAAGGCGAATGGTGACCGAGTACCCGGTGTCATTGAACCCAGATCGTTGCCTTGACTTCTCCGCACGCTGTGCTGTCGACTCAGAGCCATATTCCTCGTGGACGGTGACATGGGAGAAACAAAAATCGATCCGATTTGTTTTGGGGATCTTTTTGTCTTCATGATGCGCATAGCACTCTGCAATAATTTACGATCAATATCCTCAAACATTTTCTTTTGTTCCCTTCCCTGACGGCGGCTTGCCCGTCTGGAAAGGTCATTCAAACCTTCTGAAGCTTGGTCGTCTGCCTTACTCGCTCGCAATGCTTCCGCTAATCTCTTTGCATCTCGGCCTCCATTATCTTCGCCCGTCAGTACGATGAAGTTGCTCATGTAAGGCACAAACACTTCGTTATAGAAGCGAATGATATCGCCTGTCTCTTCAGCCGTCGATTCCGGTCGTGGCCCACTATCATCTGCAGCATCTTCCGCCAACAAATGCCCGAAATCTCCGAGAAAAATGTTATGGGACACTGGCGGAGAATTGCTCCGAAATGTGGGATCACTTGTGTGCTCCAAATGATTGTAGTGCCACACGATATGGCGGAACTGCAGTTGGATATGTTGGATCTGGGCCACGCCATCCATCACAAACAGGACGATCAAGTCAATATGTCTGTTGACTGTCAAATTCCATCTGCACCACAGAGCATACTGCACGCTTTTCCACACTGCCGAACGAAGGTTGGTTTGGGTGTCCAAATCAGAGGATCGCAGGCAAGAGAGAGAGAGCATTGCTAAGCAACGAGTGCGCGCGGTTGGCAGCGTGCCGGGGCATTATGCGGGCGTACTGCTCGTCGCGCAAGACCGTGAGAAGGGTTTCGAGTGCATGGTTGGGTTTGTTGAGCAAAGAGACGGCGTCCATGACGGCCCACATGAGCGTGGTGTGATGAGCGGTGAAATTGGGCTGATCGGATGCGCACAGGGACGAGAGCAAGTCGGGAAGTAGGGCGGCGACTACTTCAAAGTGATATTCGTGAGGGTGATGGAGCACGGCAAGAAGCGGGGAAAGGATGGCGTGCGTATGAATGTCGACAGCTAGTGACAGGATGCCATGTAATGCGCACGCGAGCACTTACGTGCTCTGACGCCCGTTCCAACTTGCATTCGTAGTTAGTGCCTTTACATGAGCAATTACTATTGTCTACATAAACACAGCAAGATGAATCTGCAGGTCATCTGACTACACGGACGCCGGGGCACCCAAGTTGTCTAAGAAACATAGCTACAGTTGTTACCCCGCTCAATACTTAGTTATGGGCCCAGCACCAGCCTCATCCTCCGGCACGCGCAGCCGTCCACGTTTTTCTTAGGACCTGAAAAACGTCCTGTGGACTGACGGCAAAGGCAACCAGGAAGATTATGCAAAGTCAGTGGCACTATAAGACTTCATTTCACGAGAAATTGCCCGACTCAAAATCGAGCAAGATAGCGTTACCGCTTCGCAGAACAATTCTGAAGAGCCAGCTGTATGGAAGGTCTCGAGATCTGTGTTCTACGATCAGTGACGAAGATGTTGCTTCAGATGAAGAAGCCGACAAGATCGTCAAAACCATCTATAAGTGAGATTCGCTGTCTGTTGTCAGTGAGGTTTATGGGAACTTTATCACGCTTCTGAATATGAAGCGCTCCGGCAATTAAACGTTCCCCAATTTCGAACTTAGATTAGATGCTTCGGCGTCTAAGTTTCACGCTCAATCTGAATCCGCCAAGTTGCCAGAGTCGCTGACAGCCTTCATGCTTTTGAAAAACTCAGCTGTCGACAATGGGCAGCGTGTCTCGGTGCTTGCGGCGACATCAACGAACAGCACCTTGACTGCTACTGCGACGACGACGGATTACCTCAACACTATGTCGTATGAGAAAATGGCGTCTGTCTTTCGCCAGTGTGATGAAGTCCCTCATGCACACTCTACCGGCTCCCCACGGCCGCTTTCAATCGCTGCCAATGCGACACAGCTCCCGCCGCGCAACCAGAACCGCCCCGACCGTCGCAGCAAGGGTAGACTCCTTTCCATGCGCTATCTTTGTGACATTTGCAAGAGGTTTGGTCAACGGAAAAGAACCACAACCCGTATGGTTCCTTACCCTCCCATGTGCGCTGCCTCGACTCCCCAGCTCCATCGCTGAACATGTCGCCGCCGAAAAAGTATGGACAGAAGAATGATGCCCCGAAGAAGGCTGTTTCATTTAACTGTGCCACCCTGACCAGTTCGACGGCAGCTGTCTCCGCAAATCCCGCGCCTGCCCGTCTCGGTCCTCTCCTAGATGACGGCGCACCGTACAGTGCCAGCGGACAAGTCGAGCTGCATCTCCTGTCTATCGAACTCGGATTGGCTCCCGACACTCCACATGAAACGATTCCTGCATCGCTCAACGGCCACACCAGGTAGCAATATGACGTGGGTGCTCATGCAAGCCTCCAGCGCAGCATTCTTGGCTAGATAGTCCTGCGCGCCAAGTCTGACCTCGGAAATGACATCAACATCACCCACTTAGTGCTCGAAGGATCATCGCAGTGGGTGATCGGGAGAAATGTCACCCCCAAGGCGAACATTGTTCATTTTGGTATGAACGCTCTGTGCTTCGATGCCAACGGCGCGAACGATTCTTTGAAAATCGTTGATGACGGCTTCCTATCCTATATCTCTGTAGAACGCTTCGCATCATCCAAAGGATACCTTGTATTTACTCTCTACTGTCTGTCCGCTGTTGCGCTCGAGAAGTCGCCGTGGGGCGATGTGGAGGCTATCATTGACAATGTGCACGCGCATGTTTGCGGCCACGCCTGCTTTTCGGACTTCAAACTCTTGCTAAAGCGCAACAAGCTGTGAAACCGCACTGTCGCCCAGTACGTGGCAGACATGGTGTAAGATTGCACATCCTGTCGGTCTGCTGCCGTTCCACCTCCAACAAAGAAGGTGTCGATCAGCTCGTTGAACTCGACATTCAACGACCTCTTATGCAATTGATCAATTGTTTCTGGATCGATTTTGCGTGCTACATTCAATGGACAATGTCTCCCGGCACTCCACTGCCCACGTGGTCAAGTCCACGTCTATGCAGGAGGCAGTTACCGGGTTCAAGGCAAGTAGGGTGGCTCACTTCTGGCACCCACAAGCCAACAGAGGGGACAAAGCGTTTCTCCTTGGAGCATTTCGAGATCATTGCAAGCGGCTTCACATCCCGCTCCATGCCGTGCCGCCCCGTCGCCATGCTAAAAACGCAACTGAGTGAAAGAATAACATCATTCGCAATGTTTTCTTGAGGCTCAAGTCGGCAACCAGCGCAGACTTCAACGCTGACAGCTCTGCTTACATGGCTGTAAAAATAAGCAATGACTTACATGGTAATGACATTATGTCAGCATTCGAGATGGCACAAGGCTTCACAAAACCCATCAATGGCAAGCCCCATGACAATGTGCTCCCAGCAGACGTGGCAGAAGCCCGCGAACTGTTTATCGCTCGTCGCAAGCTACGTCGCATTCTGAAGTCCAAAGCTATCAATGGCATACCATTCACCGCCGGCGACCTCGTCGAAGTGTATGTCAAACAGGAAGTTGAGAAGCGCGTACGATGGTCGCTCACCAAAACAGTGACATCAGTCAACGCCGACAGCCGAATTGTCACTGTGCCTGGAAAAGCTGGAAAGGAATTGACAGCCGCTTTTGAGGATACGCGCATGGCAATCCCTGACATGATCTTCGCAAAGCTTTTGTAAGACGTTATTGATGCCCTGGAAGACATGAATGACATCGAAAGGCCACATGAATTCAATGAAAACTCCGAACCGACTGCTGACACTGCGGCTGTCGACACTGATTTTGGCACATATGCATTGAAAGACGATGTCACTGACAGCATAGGTGACAGAGTCGAAATCTTCTGGCCGTTAGAGGACCAGTATTATTCCGGCACAGTGCATTCTGCCGTGGACGACGGGCTCGTCAATTTTTCACTATGACGACGGCGGCAAGTGAAGTGCAACCCTCGTGAGGGCCGTTTTCCAGGACTTGGTTGTTTTTCCGCCTCGGGGGATACTTGTGAGATCTATGAGTAGTACCGCTACTAGCGGGCTGGCGTAGCCAGGTGTATACGCGTTGTACGCGAAGTGCACCGGCGGCCGTGCGTCGTGGCCCCGATTCGGGTATGACTTACCCACGTGTACCACGGATGGCCCAGGACAGGTTGGCACAGCATAGCTGGACATTTTTCTATTTATTTAGCTTTATTACACTAGGTTAGGGAGCTCTCTACAGTATTCTACACTATATAGTGCCAGGGCGATCTCGCCCTGACACTCGGTAAACCTCCCCAACCAGGGTTCTTGGTTCTAAGTCTTTTTCCGCTTTCGCAAGTCTTCCACACTCTACGGAGGTGAAGCCGCGTTACTAACGGTAGACTTATCCACCCTGCGTCAACAGGAGACTCACCGCTGTTAGCGTGTATATGTTTCATACCACTGCCGTGTTCTCGCCCCAGTATTGGGTTTGCTACATATTCCTTTTGGCTCTCGTGGCCCATGCCCCCGATCGCCCCCACTGGGTGGTCCCTCCTTTATCACTTGCCCACTCCCGTGGAATACAGCTCATACCTGGTCTGCTCCCTTCTAGCATCCCGCACTCTCCCCGCTTGGCGTGCCGGTGAACCTCGGCCTTACACCCCGACTTAGTCGTGTTCACTCCGGAGAGGCTCCGTCGCCGTGCTACCCTCCTTGGAGGAAGACTCGGACATCTTCGTGTGTTTCCGCCGCCCTTGGCGTTGCACTACAAACTGGTCTCCCGACTTAGAAGGCTAAGCGGACCTGGTTTGGTTGTTTTTCACCTTGCTGTGCTGTCTTCTCTCGTCGAGAACTGCTTTCCAATTTCTTGGTTTGGACCCACTTGGTGGAAGCTTTTGTTGTCCTATTCTTAGTGGTCAACGCTACAACCATGTCACGACTACCGTCGGAAGCGGAACCCGCGATCACTCGGAGCCGTTCCGTCAATTACGTGGTGCCTGCGGACCCTGGAAGAGTTCCCCCGCCGTTACCTCAAGCCGCTCCGAAAGGCAAGAGTAAGGGGTCGAACTCCTCCAAGAACAACAAGCTACCGCCTAAGGCGTCGAAGAACGGACCCAATTCTGGTGCTGAACCGGCCCCTGCCGTGGATGACCCGGCTCCTGCCGACGAAAAGGCCCAGAAAAACGAGTTCCACATCGACATAAACTCAAGTGTGAGGCAGCAGATCCGCGAAATGCGGGAAGCGCACAATGCCTTCGTGGGAGAGTTCGAAGCCCTGCGTTCCAGGTGTGATGGCTCTTCTATGAAGGAAGTGATTGACGACCTCCGCGTGTTGTGGGCGGACGTCAACACCCTGTTGGAATGTTTTGGTGGTCCCGCCGCTTACGTGGAAGGTGTCGAGACCCGATTCAATCGTGTTAGCGCCCGTCTCCAGACGTTAGAGCAAACCATCTTGATGGAAGACGTCCCGGAGAAGCTGGTTGCTGTGTCGCACCGCGAAACACGAGAGGAAAAGGGACGATACCCGCCGTCGGCGTGGAAAGCGTGTCAGCAATGACTCGGACTCGTCGAACTCCTCACGGTCGTCGCGTGGCTCTCACCATTCAAATGGGTCGGACTCGTCAGATTCGTCTTCTGAAGATGGCCATCGCAGGCGTTCATCCCGTTCTAAACGGTCGTCTACCAACCAAGGTGTGATCCGCGCCCACGAGAAGAGAAGGAAACACTCCGGGTTGAAGGAGCTGAAATGCACCAACCCCCTGTACATGAAGTTGGTTTCTTACCGATACTATCGGCTAGAGAACTCCTCTTTGGATCGCACGCCCCGTGGCACGGGTAGAGTGAAGGATTGCATAAATCGTATGCAACTGTCCCTCAGGAACCAGAACTTTTCTGGAGGAGACTCCATTTTGGTGTTGGATTTCCTTGCGAGGTTCGTCGCCGAAGCGGATATTCTCGGTATGACCGAAGGACAGGCGTTTATTGCACTCCCGTACTTTATGAAAGGCCTCGCCGAGGATCAATACCATTCTGTAAGAGGTTCGTCTAGAGCCTCCGAAGGAGGGGTAACCTGCTGGCCAGAAGCAGTACAATACCTCTTGAGGTCCTACGCCACTAATCACGCGATTCAGTCGGCCATTCTCGCTCTTTGCGATACGCGCCAGAAGTCTGGAGAAACGGAAACCGAATTCTCGGTGCGCCTGAACAAGGCTTTCCACTGTAGTGGGAACGTACACTCCGCCGGAGAGCGCTGCACCATGTTCATCGATGGACTGGACCCCGCTATCCGAACACTCGTGGCCCGTTACCGGGAAGACCGAAGGAAAACCACGTATCTGGAGTTGGTCCAACACGCGCAAGCGGAAGGTGACGCTTTAAGAGCTCGTGCCCCCAGACACAGGTCGCAAACCGCCAAGGCGTTGGTAATGGAAACGAAGTCGCCATCCCTATCGCTGATTGCGAGTGAGCGCCCCCAACAGGAGTACGACAACGTACACTTCGCCCGAAGCGATATCCATTCGGTCCCGACAACCGAACTACCGTCTACGACGGACGACTCATATGACACGGCCCAGGATGGACCCCTGCTGTACGCAGACTCTCCCCGTGTTCACGGACCTCGCATCCCGTATTCAAACGGTGCGCTCCGACAGAGTCGCCCTGGATGGAAGGATACCCGCCAAGCGGTGAAGTTCACGGATGCTCGCTCCGGTTTGCAGCCCTCACGCCAGGGACTCATATGCCACATATGCTACGAACACGGTCACATTTCACCGGACTGTATCCTCACCATGAGGGAAGTAGCCCGAGTAATCGGTAATTATGAGGCGTTGACCCCAGTGGAAAAGCGGATTGTTCCGATGACGTCGTATCTTCGAGCGAAGATCGATTTTCCACGGAGTATTCCGGAGGCGAAACCGCGCCATGCGTTGCTTTACCCTGCCGAGCAGGCTCCCGACCACCGCCCCGTTCCTTCAAACCCCGCCGCTGGCGCCCCATTGCTAGTGGTTCAGGATTCTGAGGCCCCGCCTCAGGCGGATGGGACTCAGGAAAACTGATTTCGGGAGTCTCCCCTTCGGGAGAGGCGTCCCCAACAGTGAGGTTGACGACGCCCGAGGCGTCTCCGCCTCGCTCCCCGGTCACAATCCTCACGAGGAAACAGGCCGTCTCAGACGTGGACTCTGAACACTTTGGTGTTCTACGTCGACCGTGGAAACGTGTTCGTAACCGCCGGTTCCCGGATAGAGTCTTAGTAATGGCCAAGCGCAATTACAAGGTGTATGCCGACCTTGGCCTTTCTACCCAGTTTATCGTTCGAGTCCTTACTGTTTTGGACACAGGTGCTGGTCCGAATTTCATCGTGGAGTCGCTGCTGCCCCCGCCCTTGCGGTCTCAGATCCGCCTTGGCGTGGCGCCCGACGTCGCGGACGCGAATAACAACCCGTTTTCAACGGTTGGAACCGTCGCTCTCGTCGTTCGCTTGGGCTCCTTC
This sequence comes from Agarophyton chilense, assembly GCA_030374765.1. Taxonomy (NCBI): domain Eukaryota; phylum Rhodophyta; class Florideophyceae; order Gracilariales; family Gracilariaceae; genus Agarophyton; species Agarophyton chilense. The sequence continues at coordinate 773,048 of JARGXX010000121.1, forward strand.
GTGGTGAAACTAGACTTTATTGTATGCCGGAAATTGGCTGCCCCCATCATCTTGGGATGTGACTTCTGTGACAGATTCATTGACGCCATAAGGCCCCGCTTAAAGCGTTTTGAGATGGAAGACGGCTCGTCGGTCCCGATTGTCCGTCGTCCGCTGCGGCGTGCCTCCAAGAAGCACCTACCGCTCCCTGCCGCGCAGGAACCTCCACCCGCTTCTCGGGAGTCAACCAAGCTCCGCGTGGCTGCGTCTGTCCGAATCACGCCAGAGTCCCAAGTATGGGTGCGTGTCACTTCCCGTCAACACGGTTTACGAGTCATTCAGCCTCTCTCATCTCTATACGATGGATATCAACTCGCCGTGGCGAATGGAGTCGCGCAGATTGTCCCAGACAAGCCGTTCACCGTGCTCGTTGCCAATCTGGGCTCCACCCCCCAGTCACTGGTGAAAAACCAAGTTATGGGATCGGTAATGCCTCACCCCACCGCGATGGTCGCCACTAGGCTGACCGCTGCCGAAGTCCTCGGTCTTGTTCACTCTAAGGAGGGGGAGGAATCTGCCGTCCAATCACCGAATGATTCGGAATCGCAACCTGCCGAAACAGAAAAGAAGCCCGTTCCGACGAGTTACGACCGGGTAGACCCCGTGAAAGAACTCGAGGAACTCGACCTCGGTCATGTACCGGAGTCACACCGTGAAAGTCTGCGTGAGATGTCACGGGAGTTTACCACAGTGTGGGATGGCTCTCTTGGTGAGATAAATACAACGGAACACCGGATAGATTTATTGCCGAACACCCGACCGGTGGCTCAACACCCTTACAGGGCAGGCCCCAAGGCTCGAGAAGAGGAACAGTTCAAAGTGGAAAAAATGCTCCGAGCTGGAGTGATCGAACCGGCTCAGTCGCCGTGGGCATCCCCAGTGGTACTGGCTCCGAAACCCGATGGGTCCTGGCGCTTTTGCATCGACTACCGTCGCTTGAACGATGTTACCGTCAAGGACGTGTATCCGATCCCACGAATGGATGAGTACATCGACTCTCTCGGCACTGCTACCGTGTTCACGGCTTTGGACGCCAATTGGGGATATTGGCAGGTTCCCGTTAGGGAGGAGGACCAAGATAAGACTGCGTTTGTCTGTCACTCGGGACTCTACCGTTTTAAACGGATGCCTTTTGGTCTAACCAATGCTCCCGCTACCTTTCAGCGTGCTATCGACATTTTGTTGGCCCACTTTAAGTGGCGTACTTGCCTCGTCTATTTGGACGATATCATTGTATTCTCAGACAATCTGGATGACCATCTCACCCATGTCAGGGACATAATGACCACGCTACGTGATGCTGGAATAACCGTCAAACTGAGGAAATGTGAGTTCTTTACCGATACTGTGAAGTATCTCGGGCACATTATCCGCCCTGGACGTGTAATGATCGAGGAAGCTCGAGTGAGGTCCCTTCGCAAGGCGAAAGAACCCGCTACCCAGACGGAACTGCGCTCCTTTCGAGGATTGGTCAACTTCTACCGACGGTTTATCCCTAATTTCGCTGACATCGCGGCCCCCTTGAACGTGCTTCTGCGGAAAGGTCAACCACCTAAACTGGACCCCTTTACGTCCGCCCAGACGGATGCTTTTAACTCTGTTAGGGAGGCTGTCACATCAGCACCGATTCTATCGTTATTGAAACCCGGACTACCGTTTTCCGTGGACACAGACTCTAGCGACTACCAGGTAGGCTGTGCGCTCCTTCAAACTACTCCCGAAGGAGAACGCAAACCCATTGGGTACTGGTCACGCTCGCTCAATGTCCACGAGCGGAACTACTCCGTGTCGGAGAAGGAGTGCCTCGCAGTTGTGTGGGCACTCTCTACACTCCGCCCCTACCTCACGGGGGTGCACTTTACCGTTTACACGGATCACTCGTCCCTACGCTGGCTCATGACCATCTCGGAGCCGTCAGGCCGCTTAATGCGTTGAAGACTCCGCCTCGCGGAATATGACTTTGAAGTGATCTACAAGAAGGGCACTCAGAACGCGCAAGCGGACGCGCTCTCGCGTTTACCCACGAATGGGGAAGCTCTATCCGTCGATGACGAGGATATACCTTGCTTCGTCGTAGACGATAAAACACCGGGGGACCCGGATTGTTTACACGATAAATGGAACGAAAGCCCGGAATCGGATGATGATATTGACGCATTGCTCGTCTCAGACGATTCACAGAAACCCCCGCCACCGACGTTGGAAGTAACCGAAATGGGTCAACAATCCCTCTCTGAGGATGATGGTTCTCGGCACACAACAGTGGCTCAGCCCACTGCCGTGGTTTCCAGACCTTCGGCTTTACCACACCCTACCCGGGGACTCTCTGACTTGCCGATCTTATCGGACCAAAGCCAGAATGGCCTCTCTTCTCTCACGCCACAGCGCGGTGTCTACCCCCGCCCGTTGGGCGTTTCAACCACTCCCCATGCCGCTCCGTCTCAGGAGGGGGAGGAGGCTCAGCCGTCGAGCGTTGACCCGCAGCCCATGGGTCTTGGTTCTTCGACACCAGCTACGCTGGAAAACTTAGAGCACGCCCTCGCAGGCCTCTCTAGGCCAAATCGATCGGAAGTGGTCCCTCGTACTGTACGGCAGGACACACCGGCTAAGCCGGGAAATCACACCGTAGCAGACGGGAGATTCACACCGAGCACGCTTGATGCTGGTTCAGAACCCGCGCGCAGTCGCGGACGCACTCCGAGTGTCTCGGTTGACCCCGACAGCGTTGTCAAAAGCGCACCGGTCACCCCGGAGAATGTGCCCGTCAAGGACGGAAGCACCTCGTCGCCGAGTGAAGTTGAACCCTCGAAAGGGATAGTTGAGGACGAACTCGCTCCCCGCAGGGGTTCCTCGCCGTGCACTTCGCCGCCCGTTGGTGAGGAAGGCACGGTTGACCCGGAGTTGCACGCCCGTCGCGGTACTGTGTCGCTTAAGGGAGCAGACATACCGGCAGCGCCGTTGCACACGCCCTCACGTGAGGAGGCGGAACGCAGCTCGGCGCGGAATACTACCAGCCATCAGCCGGATGTGTCACGTGACCAGACGACACCCGGCTCGGGAGAAACGCCAATCAACGCCCAAGGCGGCTCACCCGGCAAGGCACGACGCCCCGTGATGAAACCGCCTCCCGCGTCAAGTCCAGCACCGTCGCGACGTATTTCACCCCGACGACTCGCGGAACGCGACCGCGAAACCCAGCCTTGGGATGAGTCCGCGTTCCGCCGAAGGGTAGCCTCTGCACGAGAACTCTCGGAAAGCATTCCGACCCAAAAACTGGGAGAATTGCCCCACGGGAAGGCCTCCGGCCGAAGCCGTCGAACTGACGCTCTTCGTCATGACGCCTTGGCGGAAGCAACCCGCCAAGCGGCCAAGGAAACCCGGAACCCGGTTTGTTCCCCTACCCAGGGCATGAAAAGGCAACGCCAACCCATGGACCCCTCGGGGGAAGGGCACAGTAGCCCACATGCACCTGCGGACGTACACCGGTTTGGTCCGGTGACGCGTACACGGCAAGGGCGGGAAGTCTACGAGAAGGAGTTCGTGGTCGACCACATAGTGGAGCACTCATACCATCCGGATAGTTATATTCAATACCTCGTCCGTTGGTACGGTTCAGGGCCCGAATGGGATTCGGATGAGCCGATGGAACATCTCCCACGTTCAAAGGTGGTGTCATATCACCGCAGAACGCGGACGGGAATCCCGGCATTGGTTGTCAAAGCCCAGGTGGGATAACACCCACCTCGGTGGAAGAGAAAAGAGAAGTAGGTTTGCTTGAGAACAGGCTAGTGAAGGAAGGTTTTGGGTTACACAAGTCACTTGGTTTTTATTCGAAGCTATCGATGGAATACCGAGCACTCGGGATACTACTCTAAGTCACAAGGGAAAACTCCCCATCGGGAGCGCGTGCCCCGTCACGGGTTCGGCTCACCGCCCCCGGGTTGGTTACCTCCCTGGAGGCGGGTGATCAAGGCCTCGCGCATCGCGGCAACATCGCCACTCGCTGCGTTGGTCCCCAGCCCCACCTGTCGCAGGAACTGGGAGATCACGGCCGCCTGACCCGCCGCAGCGGAGCTCGCATCGCCTGGGGCGGACGCCCCACCACTTGGGAGACTCACCGGTGGAACCGGAGGTGGTCCAGCTACCGCGTACTCCGACCCAGCCCCCGCGGGGTTATCCAAATCCACGTAGGGCGTGGCTGACGCCCCCGCGTTAGAGGGACCTTCAGCTTCGGATCCCTCGACCCCCGCCTCGGCGTACGCTTCCCCGTCGTCGGGTTCGTTGTCCACCATTGGATAGTCGCCGTCGTAGACGTGGTAATATTCATCCGCGTCCACGAAACCGATCGGATGCCCCTCAGGGATATGGCGCGGTGCAAACTGGAGTTCGTTCGCTTCCTCCGCGGAGATTTCGTGCCCTTCCCAAGGGTCAAAGTATACGAAATCACCTCCCAAGGGAGTACGCCTTCCTGGTGACAGGTCCTGACCCCGGCTACCCACGGTGCGCCCGCTTTGTTCAATCGGAACGGTGGTCCAGTCCAACTGGTCGATGTAATCGAGAAGACCCGCCACTTCTCCGGCGTTGGTTACTCCACCAAGTGGGATGCTCTGGTCCAGGCTGCGAATCGCGGACCTCAACCGGAACGGAAGGAACCACAGTCTGTACTGGTCATACACCTCCCAGAGGATGAACACCGCCGCGCGGACTTCCCATTCGGTAATCACCACGGACCACAGTCCGGACTCGGGATCCTCGATGAGGTACGAACCGTAATACGTGATGATTGGTGGCAGCTCGATGTAACAGCCCCGGCAGGCCTCAAGGTTCGACCACCACGGTGGAATGAGGACATAGCGACCCCTTCGGTCGGCCACGCGAAGGCGTTTGATCTCCACGTTTTGATACGGGACCAAATACCCGAATCGGGATCGTGCTCGACGCTCGAAGCGGATCAAGGCGAGGAAGTTGGCCCGCGCAAGTCGACGCATGTAGCGGAATTCTGCCCGGATAATCGGTCGCGTCCAGCACATGGCCTCTTGCCGTGCTATCGGGATGCCCCTCCACGAGAGTGTTTCCAAACCCGCCAGGCGGTCGACGTAATTAATCTCACCTTGAGTGCCGTAAAGCCGAATGTCGGTGCCGAGACCATCGGGGATGGGATATTCGAAAGGAGCCCGGCGAAGCCGTTGATGGCCAAGAAGGACGAAGGCCGCATGAGCGGAAGCCGAGGTTTCCCTACCCCGGCGCGCCACAGCGTGGACCAGAACCGCTACGCGGCGTCGCCAATCCAACGAAGTTGTCGCCACGGCCGGAATATCGCCCGGCAGCATCCCGTTTCTATCGGTGTACATCGCTATGAGCGCTTCGTTTAACACCGCAATCGGGTGGAACCACGGCGCAAGCCAGAGAACGGACGCATGATGCCCAGGATGGCGCCCGACAAGCATGTCGTATGGCGGCCACCCTCTCGGGGGGAACATTCCGTACGGAGCAGCAGCCGCGTTCGCGATAGGAATCTGCGGCGCAGCCGATGACGCGCTTTGCAAAAGCGGAGCGGACCGGAAGCCGGAGAAGTACCCCGCAAAGAGACGGTTGGGTTGATTGTTTTGGTTGCTCATCGGTGAGCGAAGAGGCCGGATGACCGGAAGAGGAGACCGGCGAAGCGGGAGACGATGCCGAGGAATCGGAGGACTGGCACGCAAGGATGCGGATTCAGTTGAGATGGAACGTTGAGAACGGTTGTTGCCACGAGACTGGAGTTTTGCCGCACTGCGTTTGTTGGCACCGGATGAAGTGGATCCCAGCGAGCTGGTTGCACTCTTATGCATTCGTCTCGGCGCGTCGCCCACCATCGCGGATGTCGTACTCGCGCCTCAGGAAGGGGATATGAAGTGCAACCCTCGTGAGGGCCGTTTTTCAGGACTTGGTTGTTTTTCCGCCTCGGGGGATACTTGTGAGATCTATGAGTAATACCGCTACTAGCGGGCTGGCGTAGCCAGGTGTATACGCGTTGTACGCGAAGTGCACCGGCGGCCGTGCGCCGTGGCCCCGATTCGGGTGTGACTTACCCACGTGTACCATGGATGGCCCAGGACAGGTTGGCACAGCATAGCTGGACATTTCTCTATTTATTTAGCTTTATTACACTAGGTTAGGGAGCTTTCTACAGTATTCTACACTATATAGTGCCAGGGCGATCTCGCCCTAACACTCGGTAAACCTCTCCAACCAGGGTTCTTGGCTCTAAGTCTTTTTCCGCTTTCGCGAGTCTTCCACACTCTACGGAGGTGAAGCCGCGTTACTAACGGTAGACTTATCTACCCTGCGTCAACAGGAGACTCACCGCTGTTAGCGTGTATATCTTTCATACCACTGCCGTGTTCTCGCCCCAGTATTGGGTTTGCTACATATTTCTTTTGGCTCTCGTGGCCCATGCCCCCGATCGCCCCCACTGGGTGGTCCCTCCTTTATCACTTGCCCGCTTCCGTGGAATACAGCTCATACCTGGTCTGCTCCCTTCTAGCATCCCGCACTCTCCCCGCTTGGCGTGGCGGTGAACCTCGGCCTTACACCCCGACTTAGTCGTGTTCACTTCGGAGAGGCTCCGTCGCCGTGCTACCCTCCTTGGAGGAAGACTCGGACATCTTCGTGTGTTTCCCCCGCCCTTGGCGTTGCACTACAGCAAGGAAGTGCTGGCCTTGTCCAAGGATGTTTGGAAATTTTCCATTGCCATTCCCACCAGCTCAGTGACAACTACAGTTCCACCATCTATTGTAAGTCAAGAAGCTTCCGTGCTCAAGCAAATGCTTGAATTTTTTGGCAACAAGCCCTTCCTCCAGCATCAAGCTCAGGGCTTTGAGCAGTATCCAGTATACAATGCATATACCAAGGAGGAATATAGCTTCCTCAAAACCGGCCAGCCTGTGCTTCGTGGCCATGTCCCACCTAGCGGCAGAATTATCTCCAGCCATACCCTCTATAAGGTGAAGCATAATGACGACGGCTCTTTGAAGCTGAAGGCCAGGATCGCCCCCTATGGGAATGAAGACTACCTGAAAGACATGCTGAGCAAAGACTGTGCAACCTGCCCGCCCACAGGTTTACACATCTTAGAATGTATCGCCTCCCTGCAAGGCTGGAACCTCAACAAGACCGACGTCACCCCAGCCTTCCTCCAAACTGGCAAAAGAGCAGGGCGATGTTTATGTTCGCCCGTCAAAAGAGAGTAAGATGATGTCAACGCACGTATGGCTCCTTCTTGCGGCTTCCTACGGTCTGTTGAATGCCAAGGCAAAGTGGCAGCACGCATCGGACGAGGTAACGGAGAACATCGGTCTGATACAGTGCACTCATATCCCGCAACTTTTTTATCACAAGGCTAACGGCAAACTTGTGCTACTTGTAGCCAAGATTTTGGACAACCTCAAAGTAGCCGGTGTTGATGATCGCGCTCATCGATTTCTAATTGCATTCAACGATCGCTTTAAGTTTGTTGTGGTCAATAATGGTTCAGGGAAGCTGAGGTTTTTCGGCATTAACACCATTCAGCATGAAGAACTCTCCATCGAAACAAACGCTGAATATAAGATGAACAGTATCATGGAATACCCAATCACCCGCATGCGCCGCAAAGAGTCCGATCAGTGCATGAACAAGATCGAGAAAGCTGAGTTTGCATCCATCAACAGCTCGTTGAGCTGAATTGGAACAGCTGCCTCCCCACTCTGTTCCTTCTACAGTAGTCACCTTTGTGAAGGAGCGATAATAACGGTTGAGCCCGGTAAGCTGCCGGGCCCTGGGGGATCTTGGAGGTGACACGTGTACGGGTCGACCTCAGGTGGACTCATGTAGATTATTATTTTAATTTAATTTGTGTACTAGATTAGCACTACAGTGCCAGGGAGACCTCATTGCCTCGCCAGTACTATTTACTTGGCTCGAGTGACGCTTGTCCCTTAGAGTACGGTAGGCACCGTTAGGATGCTAAATAACCCCCTTTGGTATATAAGTTCCACCCTTTGGTTTTCAAGCCATCGTTTCCGTAGCTCCAACCTGTAGGACTACGCAGTAAACGCCAGCCCATTTCACCAAGTACTCTGGGAGTGCCTCCGTCAAGGATTCGAACCTTAGGACCCGCTCTATTACGCTACCACCAGTCGAGACCCGTACGCTGCCTTAACCAGGCATTGCGTTACATTTTGGTCTCCCGGCTTAGAAACCTTTGGAATAATTGAACGGACCAATGGAACGAAGAATCATCCGGATTCTAACCTTTGGTTTGATTCCCCAACGGACCAGAAGTACATAAGCGACCGCCATTATGCATGCAGGAAGCACACCCAACCAACCAGACCATAGGACCCCTACGGCAGGACGAATTGCGACTACAATGCCGGTGATTTAGCCTAACCCTCAGGTTGATACCGCTAGCGACCGTAGGAGCAGAAGGAGCCAGCCGCAAGAAGTACTGACCCCACTGGATAACCCTGAAACGATTCGCCGAGAACCCACGGTGACAGCGCGTTTACGAGAACGCCTCACCAGGACCACCTTTAAACCAGGGAAACCTCAAGAAGAAACCCCCCCCAGACCGAAGGCATTCGAGAAAACCTGCCCGCAGATCTTGCCGACCTTCTCTGGCCCCGTCTCCGTGAGCTCTGCTCAGCCCACGTGGATTCCATTATGGACGTGCAACTCGCTACGGCGATCGCTGACCATACGGATTGCCTCATCGCGCGAATCGTCCCTAAGGTATTGGAGTCTGACTTATTCATAGACTTCTTCCTACAGGCCTTTCAAGCAGCCATCACCCGCCAGGCAGGCAATTTGGTCCCTAGTACCACCCCACCACAAATTAACCATCCGGTTTTCACATGACAACCCTCTACCCAACCCCCAGGAGTGGCGGAATTATCCGCCCCTCGCCGGGAATACCATCAGGAAAACCCCATGATGGGCCAATCTAGGAGCAGAAGAGAAGCTCTGCGTCTAGATGAGAGAGAGGTTGCCCATCAGGAGAATCGGAAGGAGGGACAAGCGAGGAGCAGAAGAGAAGCTCCGCGTCTAGAAGAGAGACCGCTGGCCCCACCTGACGGATTATACGAGGTACAGCGACCTCAGGGCCCCATCGGATCTGGTAGAGAGATCGACCCTTTAGGTCTTTACTCCGCTGGAAAGAAGAAAAGAAGCAACCATAGGAGAAAGAAGAACAGAAGAAGCAAAAGAAGAGACCATTCGGACACGAGTGATTCCGATTCGGCCTCAACCCAAACGACCGACTCGGAAGTGGATGAGGCTGCCGTTCGAGGCCTCAGACCACTGACAACCACAAACGAACTTTTCGTCAAGGTTGTAGACTACCGGAATTACCGGCTGGCCGACAGGTCCGCGAAATATTCTGGTTCGGTGTCTCGCAGAGTCGCCATATGGGCCCAACGGATGCAACTAACCATTACGGACAAGTTCTCGGGTTCCGATCCCATTTCTGTCCTTAGGTTCCTCAGTGTGTTCCGTACGTCCTGTGATCAGAACGGTGTCCACGAGGGCGCCGCTCTGTACCATTTCCCATTCTTCCTTACAGGACAGGCGCGTGACCGAGTGGTTTCGAAGATATCTGGCACAACTGACCTCGTGGATGCTCAAGACCGTGAACTCCTCAGGTCATACCCTCAGGTTGTTCACTACTTCTTGGAAACTTACCCCACGGATGACGTTATAATGGATGCCCACCAGGAAGTAATATCCTTTAGGCAGAGCTCCAACATGACCGAATCGGCTTTCGCAGACGACCTATGGAACAAGGCTTACTGATGTGGAAAGGTGTTCTCCGAAGGGCGGCTTAAACGCCACTTCATCACGGGATTGTTCTCTGCCATTCGAACACATGTGCGCAATTACCACACGGAAAACCCGCAATACTCCTTCCGAAGGCTCGTTACTTACGCTAAAGGTTATGGCAAGACATACAAAACCTCCAGGCACAACGCTGATATAACCAGAGGACAGGTAACTCCATTGCATAAACCCAATCAAGCCCATTTGGTTAGCTCCACGGAGTCGGACGTGGATGCTTCACTCCATTACCGCGATTCGAGAGACGTCCTTGCGGTCAATTTCAGTACTCCTCCGTCTGGACCCTCATCATCATATACCTCTCAGGGTACTTCAGCGGCCACTGGACCACCCACATCCAAGTATTTTCCCTTTCCGCCGCGCAAGGACGTTTTTTTCGCTCCCCAAGGGCCTGCTTCCTCTGCCTGTCACTGACCCAACCTTGTGGCTGTATGAGTTATCTACCTAAGGACGCACGAAAACCCCTCCTAGCCCTAAGGGAACATAATTACCGGGTGCAGAGATCCGAAGGAATGTATAACAGGGCACAGCAACGAACCACAGGGACCCCTGGAAGCTCACACTATGCCACGCCTCCAGACACTCCGATCAAAGCCCCACAGGTCCACTCCATTGTAGATCCAACGTACGACCCCGTGGAAGAACCCTATTCTCAGGACGAAACGGAAACCCCATCGGAAAACTCCTAGAAAAACGGTTCGAGGCAAATCCTCCATCTTTAAGCCCCTGCCTCAACCAACTGGACGTTCATGAGCCAAAGAGCTCCTCATCTCCCAATACAAACCACCCACAATGGATAACTCAGGATGAACCACAATTGGAACACAGTAACGACCCCTTCTGTATCCTCAGGAAAGAGAACTGTAAAGCTCGAGTAACCGTAGGACTCCGTTCCAGCAACTCTCGAGTGATCACAGCTGTATTGGACACAGGCGCTGGTCCCAGATTGGGCCATCCTAAGCTGCTCCCACTGGGTTGGCAAGATTTCGTTCAGGCAAGGAAGACCCCAAGGATTACCGATGCGTCTTGTGGACCAACGGACATTAAAGGGATAGTACCACTTTAGCTCAAGGCAGGACAATTCAAAGTCCGCACGTGGTTCCTCGTATGTCGTAACTTAGGCACTGAAGCAATCCTAGGAACCTCCTTTTTCGACCGATACATTAAGGCCATTTATCCAAACCTTAGGCAAGGCGCGTTTTACCGCGCACCTTCTATCTCCATAACTGGTTCAGTTCCAGGGCCAGAAGCTAATTGTAAACGGGCGGTTGTCTCCGAAAACACGAAGTCCAATAAGGTTTCCCGTCAAAGGCCATGACGATACCCCCGACGCCCTAAATCGCTGTATCGGTCCATTCCCAGTCCTCAGGTCTCGTAACGATTCAGAATCACCCGAAAACGATTCTGAAGCATTTTAATTTTATGGCCAATGGTGTAATGGACATCCACCCTAACAGGTTCTTTTTGGTCACAATCTGCGGTTACCTTCAGGTACAATGATTTGTATCACTGTCCCCGCTCCCATGGCCATTATGGAGGCCCAACTGGATAACCTTGCGATGCTAACTCCCGACGAGGACGTCGACTCTTGGGAAGGGACGGTCGCCATCGGCGCAGAATTCGAATCCTATAGGCCTCAGGTACTTGATCTCCTCAGGGAACACCAGGCCATGTGGTCAGGTAGATTGGGCATAATAAGAGCCACTACACACCACATTGACCTTCAGGATGATGTTAATCCACAGTTCCAGCACCCATGCCGCACCGGCCTTAAGGGTAGGGAAATTGTCGCCGACCGGATGGACAAGATGCACAAAGCTCAAGTCATTGAGACGACGCCTCCAAACCGTTCCTAATGGGCAAGTCCCTTTGTACTTGTGGCGAAGAAAGATGGCTCCGTCAGGTTCTGTGTCGACTACAGGAAGCTGAACGCAGTAACCAAGAGGGATTCATACCCGATACACCGCATGGACGACTGTATGGATTCTTTAGGCGAAGCTGTCGTATTTACCACACTGGACGCTAACTCTGGATACTGGCAAATCCCTATGGCCGAAGACGCGAGAGCGCTGAAAAACTTTACCACCCATGAAGGTCTGTTCATATTTACTCGAATGCTCTTTGGTTTGAAGAATGCACCAGCCACGTTCCAACGGGTAACGGACATTATACTGTCCAGAGTCAAATGGAAGTTCGCCCTGGTCTATTTTGATGACGTCATAATCTTCTCACGGACCGTAAAGGAACACTTTCGCCACGTGAAGAAGGTGCTAACAATCCTACAGAACGCTGGAGTAACACTGAAGCTCCGCAAATGCGCGTTGTTACAGGCCCCAGTGGACTATCTCGGTCACGTCGTCCTCCCAGGAAATCTAAAGGTGGCTACACGGACAACAAATGCGATTCGCCAGATCAAGCCTCGTAGGACCCACACGGAACTAAGATTTTTCGTGGGCTTGTGCAACGTTTACCGACGGTTCGTCGAAGGGTTTGCCAAGATCTCGGCCCCTCTAAACGCGATGCTGAAGAAGGGAACACCTTGGGAGTTCGAAGCCCTTACGGACGCCCAGTACGAAGCATTTCAGACCCTAAAGGACAAATTGCTGAACCCACCCATATTGGCCCTACCAGAGCCCAATAGGCCTTTCGTCTTGGACAAAGAAGCCTCTGATGTCCAAGTGGGTTGTGCACTGCTACAGGCACAGGAGTCACCGAAGGACTATCGACCTATTGGCTACTGGAGCAGAACGCTCACCAGCGCGGAGCAAAAGGACAGTACTACCGAAAAGGAATGTCTAGCCAACGTATGGTCTGTATTGACATTCCGTCCGTACGTCGAAGGAACCAGGTTTATCAATAGGACAGACCATGATTCACTCCGCTGGCTACTCAATATGACCGATGCATCGAGTCGCCTCGCTAGGTGGCGCCTCAGGCTGTCAGAATATGACTACGAGATAACCTAAAGGCCAGGCATCAAGCACTAGGCAGCAGATGCCCTGTCGCCAATCATCACCTATGGAACTGATGACACCCCATTGGACGATCTAATTCCCTTCCCCTTTACAGATGATGGACCTCAGAACTACACGGAAAGAGATGACCTTATGGGTAAGGTTCCATCGGAGGATCCTGAAGTAAAGAAGAACGAAGTATACCTATTGGACTGGGAAACAGTACCGTCCAATTTGGCACCACCTCAGCTTAATGCGATAGCCCCGGAGGAAAAAGAACTCCCCCCGATAGCTATTGGGGAACTCCTACAGGCGCAGGTCTAAGACGAGTACTGCAAGTAAACAGCCCAGTTGGTAGGAACCCCAGGATGCCTATTCGAGTATGACCGATTTGGACTACTACGTCGCCGCTCAACAATGGATGGCGCACTCCAACGGGTAATACCAACTTTGCTAAGGGCGCGATTCCTATACCTCGCCCATTTCTCCCGCTCGGCTGGCCACCCTGGAGGCCAAAGAATGTACCAGACCCTAAGGAAGTTCTTCTACCGGCCACTAATGGCGCAGGGCATATGGCAAACCGCACGGAACTGTGCATCTTGCGCACAAATCCGAGGGTTACGCGCCAACCATCAGGCCAAACTGAAGCTCTTCCCCGCCGCAGGTCCAATGGAATTTGTAGCAATGGATATACTTGGGCATTTGCCTAAGTCGTCCCATGGGAAACGGATTGTTTTGGATATAACCGATAGGTTTACCAGACTTACCCAAGTCCTACCCCTGGGAAAGACAACGGCCACAGATGTAGCCACGGACTTGTTGTCTCACTGGGTATATCGATATGGCATTCCACTCTACCTCCTTACGGATAACGGCAGCTAGTTTATATCCAAATTCTTCTCGCATGTTTGTGCTACCTGAGGTATCAAACATGTGAACACCACGGCGTACCACCCACAAACCAATGGCCAAGCCGAACGCTTCAACCGCACCGTCTAGACCGATTGGCACACTACGTTTCGGAGCACTAATTGGACTTGGACGAATATGTTGGGCCACTGGTTTATGCCTACCACACGCAGGTGAACGCTTCTACAGGGACAACTCCTTTCGTCTTAACGCTAACGAGAGCGCCGCCGCCGATAGCTGTTGACCTTCAGGAGTCTATCATACCCCAGAACATAACTGATGGGATGACTCCTGCCCAGGCGAGGCGCTACTCAGGCCAACGCATTGACCGCATTCTGTAATCGGCCATAACTGTACTAACCAAAGCCCAACGGCGCTACAAGTCCAACTTCGACAAAGCCGTTTGGAACACACCGACCTTTGGGAAAGGAGATCTGGTTTACCTGGATCGGCCACCGAAGGACAGTGAAGAACTCGAGAACACTACGCAGAAGCTCTTACCCCGCTCTACGGGACCATACAAATTCCTTAAGGCCAAGGATCACACCATCACTTTACTCATTGACGGCCTACAGGACACCGTGTCTATTGACCGCGTGACACGAGCTCCCAGTTCCTCCGGACCACGAACGTCCCAGCCCCCTGGCCCAACGGAAGCACCACGACCTCAGGTCGACACTCAAGTCTCCACACCCCCTAAGGCAGTTCCCGAGGACTCGACTAGCCCCACGGACACAATGGTCAGTGCCAACTACTATGACCCATCGCTCCCAACCGACTCCGATGGATTCGCCCCTCTGGACCACACTCTCCTTCCGGACGATGAACACAAAACGGAATATGTGATTGAGCGCATCATATCCGCCGGTATGGGAGAAGACGGAACTATGCACTATCGCGTCCGCTTGTTCGGCTACACACCTGAGGAAGATACTTGGCAAGAGACTCAAACAATTCCGGCTAGTTTTATCGCCCGCTATTGGCGCAGAATCAGCCACTTAGAGCGCGACCTTCAGGAGGGGGCAATCATTGGTCCGAATAATCCAACCATTGGCCCGAATAATCCCAAAACGACTCCCAAACCGCCTCCCGACACGACTGTTCCCCGGAGCACGACGGTTCGTCGTAGCTCCCGCATCAGGGAACTAATTCAGTCCTTGGGAGACACCTGAGGAAGACACGGGACGCTCTCGAGATGGAACGCCGGCCCGGGGCACGCACATTTGAGATACAAAAAAGACCTTGGGAAAGCACAAGCACTACTTTATTTAACTTACTCGAGTGACTAACAGAGGCCTAACAGCCCTCGGAATGACCTCAAGATTCGCGGAAGCGCTTCGAACACCAACAGGACTCACTGGGGCGGCGCAGGAATAACTCCGTCGTTTTCATTGGAACCTGCAGCAGCTAAACCGGGATTACGGTCACCCGAAGAGCCAACTGGACCACCCGAACCGGCCCCAGCGAGCCAAGCACGCTTTTTCGGCGGGTATTCTCCTGAGGAACTATTGTAGCGACGGGAAACCTTCCGGTCACTCAAATTGAGACCATATCGGGCATCCAATTCGGCAATAACCCTCTGGGACATCGCCTGCGCATTCTGCTGCAGGATATTGACCATGGCGGTCTTCAGGTCCTGACCCTGTTGGACAACCGCGGCGTAGCGAGCCGAGCGACACGCCCAGGAGCATGCTTCCCTCAGGACTGTTGCAATGTCCATCGAGGCCGTGATACCAACGGTACGGCAGAAATGACGGAGATCCGCGGCGGCAGCCGTGACCGAAGCAGGAAAGTGGACCAACGGAGAGGACGGAGCGATGTCGACGCCCCCAGTGGACGTCTGAGCAAGTGCCTCGCCTACAGGACTTTCGGTTTCGACAGTAACCTCACCAGGAGGAATAGTCACTTGGGCGACGGGCGGCTCACATGAGAGCTCATCCTGAGGAGCAGAGCCAGGAGGAGCCGGAGGAGGGGAAGCAGTCGGCAAAATCACAGATGACTCGACCGGAGGATGAACGCCCTCCACGGGTAAGACGAAGGGATCTTGACCGAAGGATTCTGCGTCGGACATACCAGCAGGAACCATCGCCGTGGCTTCCACATCAGGCTCGAAGCACAGAGGATCGAAACCAATGGCCTTCGGATAATAGTCGGGCACATGACGCCTCGGAAATTACGATGGTTGATTCCTCAAAGACCTGGCAGGATAGGCACGAGCGTCGTCCCGATCCTGAGGATGCAGCGGATTCGCCGTGAATGAGTCGGTATCCCAGTCATACCAAAAGAACCCGGGAGTCTTGCCCCACTCCACCTCTAGTACATGATCCAAAAGGGCCTCGGTCTCCTCGACGTCGAACTGGGTTTCACGGACGATGTCTTGTATGCCCAGTTTTCTTAGGAAACGGATCATGATGTCCGGGAGCGGGATTAGGCGAGCTCGAGGACCGGGTATGTTCTCATCGTACCACACCCTCCAATCCTCCGAACGGACATCACCACGGATTCAGTATTTCGCGGTATCCCGAAAGGCCGTAAGGAACATCACGCCGAACTCGACGAAGAGCCCCTGCCAGGATAGCCAGGACCTTCGGTCATGGTCAGCGCTCATGAGTTGGGACGAGTGGTACGCCACCACGGACGGCTTGGAAACCAGAAGGAGTGGCGAGACACGCCAATACACGGCCCATTGGTTCTCACCCTCCTGGGACAGGGAAAGGTACAACGGAATGCGTTTGTCGGCGCACATGTCGTGGAACTTTACTTGGTGCCAACAAAAGAATAACCCCGAGGATTGACGGAGACGACCATCGGGCTCGTGCATCACATTCCAATAGACCCGGTTGGACATCCAGAATAAGTGGTCGTACGTTGGCCGGAAGCACATAAGCGCCAAGAGGTTGTGACCAGCCGGAGGAGAGCGCACATGAGGTGAGATGAAGTCGGTATATAGGTCCGAAAGGAGTTTGTTCACCCTGAACTGGTAGTCGGCTTCTTCCTCGCAGCGGACGTACGGAATGTCCGCTTGGATTAAGGTGCGACATCGCGTCGCCGAACGCGGATCCACAGGACAATTCAACCATCGGTTATACCACGAGACGCTGCGCGCGTTCTTGCTGCCCCTCCGGAATTTTGGTATTTTGGAAAACCTTCGGGCGTCGAGAGAAATGTGGCAAAACCTTTGGTATTATTCCACGGAGGACGGAAGAACGGCATGACGCACTGCCCGCGGGTTTCTTCCGATGGTATGGTCATAGCGGTCCCCCGGACGCTCGTAGGCTACTTGGTATCCCGAGGAGCTACCCGCTGGGATTTTTGAGGTCACGGTACGGCTAGTCCCAGGGTGGTTCGCCAGGAAATAGATGGGAGAGCAGGTGGAGGAGACATAGTCCAAAGGAAGTACGGCGTATCCGGCGGGCTTATAAGGTGATTTCGGCATCGCGCGCAACCAATGGAAAGGTACCACGAAGAAGAGACGAAGTAACGTAGTTGACCCGAACGGACTGACAGGCGTCAAACACGGTGGACGAAGCACGGAGGGTCGCCGAGGGAAGACCGGAGACGAAGGAAGAACCCAATGGCCCGTCTCGGCAACGCGACGCGAGGAATATGCCGGCGATGCACCTACGGCCAGCGGTCACGGCGCGTGACAGTTTCACTCCTTAGGCAAATTAATTGCCCTTCGGCGCCAATGGTCAGCTCACGCGTCCCCGTATCCCCGCACGTGGTGCCGACGCGACGTACCGTCGCACCCAATGGTATTGGTAGCAATGAAGTGCACGCATCCCCTGGAGCAGTTATGAAACCATCTGGACTTCGCCGTGACGGTCGAATTCTAAGGAGGGAGATATGTGAAGGAGCGATAATAACGGTTGAGCCCAGTACGCCGCCGGGCCCTGAAGGATCTTGCAGATGACACTTGTACAGGTCGACCTCAGGTGGACTCATGTAGATTTTTTTTTAATTAATGTAATAGATTAGCACTACAGTGCCAGGGAGATCTCAGCGCCTCGCAAGACCATTTACTTGGCTCGAGTGACGCTTCTCCCTTAAAGTACGGTAGGCACTGTCAGGATACTAAATACCCTCCCTTCGGTATATAAGTTCCACCCTTTGGTATTCAAGCCATCGTTTCCGTAGCTCCAACCTGTAGGACTACGCAGTGACTGCCAGACCATTGCACCAAGTACTCTGAGAGTGCCGCCGTCAAGGATTCGAACCTTAGAACCCGCTCTACCACGCTACTATCGGTCGAGACCCGTACGCTGCCTTAACCCGTCATTGCGTTACAACCTACAGCACAAATACCCCATCTTCGAGTCTGGCACATCATGGAACAATTGACTACTTTTCGCAGGCTGAAAAAGCTGGGTACTGTGATCACATACTCTCGCCCTGCTGACAAGCACGATTACGAGCTGAGCCTGCTAGTATTTTCTGATGCCTCTTGCATTGAGGACGTCGGTCAACTCGGCGTTGTCACTGGTTTGCTTGTTGGTGCCATGAAAAAAGATGCAATCTACCACGTTTCATCATGGATCTCTCTCAAGGCCAAGCGACCTGTGAAGAGCGTACCTGCGGCTGAGATTTTCGCCGCAGATGGAGAGATCGATGAGGGCAAGAACGTGCGCAGCGCCTACAATGAGCTGCTCGAAGAGCAACGTCCTCCAGGGAGGTTTTTGGGGACTTAAGTTTTTTCCGGAGCCTCCGGCGTGCAACCTCGTTATAAGTAGGAGTAATCCGCTTTCACGGCGACACCCGGAACGCCGGTGATGCACCGGCGGGACCGGGTGCCATACACGTGGCCGCAGCGCCCGCGCGACACGTGGCCGCCAGATTGGCCCCTTTTGTTAGACGGATATTTAGCTATTTAGGATAGACTTTATTTCTTGTATTCTACGGTGACTACAGTACTTAGGCCGCCGGCGTCGCGGCCGCTGGTCCAGTAAAGTCTCCCCAACAAGGGTGATCTTGGTCTTCCAGATCTTGGCTCTGGGTCGAACCGCCTGCGCGGATATACAACTCCTTACGGAGGGATTTCCCGTGGTGCACGGCTTCCCAACCCCCTTGGACGTTCAAGCAGCCTTCGTGTGTTGGGTATCTATTCCCACTTTTGTGGTTCCGCCCGTGTATACGGTTTGCTACACCCTTCATTTCCGGCTATTCCCGAGTCCCCTCTTGCGACTCGTGGTCAACCTCGCCCTCTTGCCTCCGTTCCGATTTCCTTCCCTTTTCCTCCCCTTCATTGGGTAATTCCCGCTCTTGCGGCTCGCACTGACACCTGTCGTGCTCGCCACTCTCGTGGGTTTTGCCTCCTCAGAGGATACGCAAGCACCGCTTCAGCGGATATTCTCGGCTTCTTTCAGCCTCCCTGCGCCCGTCGCGACGGTTCGGCTCCGGCTTACACCCGGCATTGCGCGCCGATCCCTGGGAGGGCTCTACTGCGCCGGTTACCTCGTGAGAGGAAGATCCGGACGTCTTTGTGGGTTTTCCCCCTTGGGGGCATTGTCCTACAAATTGGTCTCCCGACTTAGAAGTCAAGACCGCTTGTGTCCTCTCTGAGGTTGTTTTCCGATTAAAGGGTTTTCTCCGGTCTCACCGGTTTGCTTTCTATTCTTTCGTCGAGACGGTGTGGCCAATGCCAAGGAAACCGCCTAGCATGGAGCGTCCTGCAACATGCAGCCGTTTACGCCAGAGCGGTGATGCCAGGGGCACTGATGTTCAACAGGCCCTGGCTCCAACACCGGATTCCCGGGAGATACCTGTCACCGGCACTGAAGACCCGCAGCCCGATTCCGGGTTAACGACCGTCGCAACGGTGGTTTCTCCGCCTCTGCGGTTGGTCGACCAAGCGCGGGTTGTACGCTTGGAAGAGCAGCTCCGCTCCCTGCGGGCTGCTCACAATACCCTCTCGAGGGAGTTCACCTCTTTACGAGGAAGCCTCGCTAACCCCCCTACAAGTGAGTTAGCCGAGGATATCCGCGTATTGCGGTCGGACGTCAATACACTACTCGAGTGTTTTGGCGCTCCGTCTTCCTTCGCAGAAGGTATGGAGAATCGCTTCGAGCGTCTCCGAAGCCGACTTGAGTCGGTCGAGAGGACGTTAACCTCGCCCGCGAACGCGGCTAGACCGGTTGTCTCTCATAGAGAGACCCAGTCGCGGAACCGGAAGAACCGGAAGAACCGGAATTCTAACCGTAAGCACGGACACCCGTCCGACTCATCATCTGAGTCGGACGGTAAACCGAGTGACTCGGAGAGTTCCGATTCGTCTGTGAGCGATGACCCACAGGATCGTTATGGGCGCTCTTCCCGCTCAAAGCGGTCCTCTGCCACCTACAGGGCTATCCGGTCGCGCCCCAAGGTTCGGCGACATTCGGGCCTCAAACCCTTGAAGCCCACCAACCCTCTGTACAGGACACTCCTGTCCTACCGGTATTACCGGCTAGAAGATTCCTCTTTAGGTCAGACACCGCGTGACACGGGTAAAGTGAAAGACTGCATCAAGCGGATGCGGCTTTCACTTCGTAACCAGTCGTTTACTGGGGATGATCCAATTCTGGTCTTGGATTTCCTACACGGCTTTGTAGCGGAAGCCGATATACTGGGAATGAACGAAGGACAAGCCTACGTGGCGCTACCCTACTTTCTACGGGGTGTCGCTGAAGATCAGTTTTTGTCGGGTCGGGGCTCGTCGCGAGCCTCCGAAGGAGGTGTGACCTGCTGGCCCGAGGCCGTGCAGTACCTCCTGCGTTCCTACGCAACCAACTCTGCGATACAAGCGGCAATACTCGCTTTGCGCGACAATCGACAACGCTCCGGCGAGCTCAAGACCGATTACTCGGTACGGCTGAATAAGGCTTTCCACCGTTGTGGTAATGTATACCCCGCTGGGGAACGCTGTACGATGTTCATTGATGGCTTGGATCCAGCCATCAAGACTCTTGTCGCCCGTTACAGAGAACAAGAGCAGAAGGTGACCTACCTTGAACTCGTACAGTTTGCCCGCGCAGAGGGAGATGCACCACGTGCACGCAATCCGGGAACCCGGTCGAAGGCCGCTAAAGCATTGCTGCTTGAGTCAGACTCTTCTTCACCGTCATTTGCGACGGATGGCATCCCCAAACAGGGTTATGACAATATGAATGTCATCCATCACGATGGTTTATCTATTCCGACAACGGAATTACCGTCTACGACGGATGGCTCGGTTGACTCAACCGCAAGGGACACGGAGAACGGGAAGGTCTTCTATCTAAAGGACCGCCGCACTCCGATCCCCCGTATGCCGTACTCAAACGGAATGACACGAAGTCAGCGCCCTGGATGGGTTGGAAACCGGGAACCCGGAAGATACACCGATGCTCGGAATGCCGTACCGCGAAACGCGGGAGTGACGTTGGTGTGCCACTTGTGCTACGAGCGCGGGCACACCTCCCCGCCATTCCTTTTATCGCTACGCGATATGGCGCGAGTGGTGGATAATTACGAAGCCCTCTCCCCGCAGGAGAAGGGCTCCGTGCCACTCACGTCATATCTCCGCGCGAAGACGGACTTCGCCAACGCATTGGCTCACACTCCGAATTCTCGGTACAAACCGGCTCAGCCGGCACGCGCCGCACCAGCGCCAAACCACGCTGGTGGGTCTCAACCCGCACCTGCGGTAGCTACCGTGCAACGGAATCATGCACTCGTTGCCGAGGAAGTCGGGCCTTCGCCCGACCAGGACCCTGTACAGGGAAAAGAGTAGAGGGAGTCTCCCCTTCGGGAGAGGCGTCCTCAGAGTTGAGGCTGACGACGCCCGAGGCGCCGATGCCTCGCTCCCCGGTGAAAATCCTGACAAGGAAGGACACCGCAGACGCGGACTCTAAACACCTCGGTGTGTTGCGTCGACCGTGGATACGGATTAGAAATAACCGGATCCCGGATAGAGTCTTGGTAATGGCCAAGCGTAACTACAAGGTGTACGCTGACCTTGGTCTGCACACGCAGTTTATGGTGAGACATCTCACTGTCCTGGATGCAGGTGCTGGGCCGAACTTTATTGTGGAATCGGTTTTACCCCCGCCATTGCGGTCACTCATCCGTTCTGAAACGGTACCCGACGTGTCGGACGCCAATAAAAACCCGTTGAAAACGGCTGGTGTGATCGACCTGGTCGTCAGGCTAGGGCGGATGGTGGTTAAACTAACTTTTATTGTGTGCCGCTTGCTGGCCGCGCCAGTTATACTGGGATGTGACTACTGCGACAGGTTTGTCGACGCCATCCGCCCACGCCTTAAGCAGGTGGAACTTGAGGACGGATCGACCGTCCCCATTGTTCGTCAACCGCTGAAGCGGGCATCGAGGAAACACGTTCCTCTACCTGCTGCGCAGAAACCCACACCGGCGAACCGGGATTCTACGAAGCTACGCGTTGCCTCATCAGTAACCATACCCCCGGAGAGCCAGGTTATTGTTTCAGTCAATTCCCGTCAACACGGTCTTCGGGTTGTTCAGCCCTTGCCCTCGTTGTACGAGAAATTTCAGTTAACCGTTGCGAACGGAATCGTGCAAGTCACGCCGAACTCCCCTTTCAGGGTGTTGGTTGCCAATCTGGGAAAGGCTCCCCAGACGCTGGCAAAGAACCAAGTCATTGGGTCTGTGACGCCGCACCCGCTCGCGATGCTCCCTACAAAGGTGACGGCTGCCGAACTACTCGGAATAACTCCCTCTACCGAGGATGGTCTCCCGGTATCCGGTGCAGAAACCTCTGGGGAGGCACAGCAGTTGGCGCTCGATAAAACCGTCAAGACGGATGCATTTCCGACCTCGTCGGTTCCCACACCTGACACCAGGGCACAGCCTACGAGCTACGATAAGATAGACCTGATCAAGGCCCTCGAGGACCTGGACCTGAGTCATGTACTGGTCTCACACCGGGACCGCTTACGCGGAATGCTACTCGAGTTTACCACAATGTGGGACGGCTCACTGGGTGAGATCAATACAACCGAACATCGGATAGACTTGCTACTGGACGCACGTCCGGTTGCACAACCCCCTTACAGGGCGGGACCGAAAGCTCGGGAGGAGGAAGAGTTTCAGGTGGACAAGATGCTCCGTGCTGGAGTCATCGAGCCCGCCCAATCTTTTTGGGCTTCACCGGTGGTGCTGGCCCTCAAGGCTGACGGCACGTGACGGGTTTGCGTTGACTACCGCCGCCTCAATGCCGTCACCGTGAGGGACACCTACCCGATCCCGCGCATGGACGAGTGTATCGACTCGCTCGGGGACGCTACCGTGTTTACGGCTCTGGATGCTAACTGGGGCTACTGGCAAGTCCCAGTCCGGGAAGAGGACCGAGACAAAACCGCGTTTGTTTGCCACTCGGGTTCCTACCGCTTCAAGCGGATGCCGTTTGGTTAACCAATGCACCGGCCACCTTTCAAAGGGCAATAGACATACTGATGTCGCGTTTCAAGTGGCGCATGTGCCTTGTCTACTTGGACGACATCATTGTCTTTTCCAGAAACCTGGACGATCACCTGACCCACGTGCGGGACGTGATGACCGTACAGCGAGACGCAGGAATAACCCTCAAATTGAGGAAGTGCGAGTTCTTCACCGACACGGTGAAGTATCTCGGGCACGTCATCCGTCCAGGACGGTTAATGATCGAACAAGTTCGTATCAAGTCCCTCTGCGAGGCGAAGGAGCCCCGTACTCAAACGGAGCTCCGATCCTTTTTAGGTCTGGTCAACGTCTATCGACGGTTTATACCGAGTTTCTCGGATATCGCCGCTCCACTAAACGCGCTACTGCGGAAGGGCCAGCCACCGAAGCTTGCGCCATTTACCACCGATCAGTCGGAATCTTTTCGCTCCTTGATTAAGGCAGTTACGACAGCTCCCATCCTATCCTTGCCCAAACTTGGGCTTCCCTACTCCATCGAAACCGACGCCAGCGACCACCAGGTGGGCTGCGCACTGTTCCAAACCACCCCCGAGGGGGAACGCAAACCAATTGGCTATTGGTCCCACACGCTGAACGTCCACGAGCGCAACTACTCGGTCTCCGAGAAGGAGTGCCTCGCAGTGGCCTGGGCGCTATCCACTCTGCGCCCATACCTCATGGGCGTTCATTTCACCGTGTACACTCACCATGCCTCGTTGAGATGGCTGCTGAACATCGCAGATCCTTCTGGCCGCTCAATGCGTTGGCGCCTCCGCTTAGCGGAATTCGACTTCGAGGTCGTCTACAAAAAGGGTGTCCAGAACACCCAAGCAGACGCCCTCTCTCGATTACCTACGACAGGTGAAGCACTTGCCGACCCGGAGGTCGACGAGATCCCGTGCTTTACCTTGGAAGGGGAAACACCGACGGAGTCGGATTGGCCCGAAACCGGGGAAGACACCATGGAAATGGATGAGCTACTCGAAGCGCGCGAGAATGAAACACCCATACCCGGGACCTTTGTACCCATCTCCACCGAGGAGATGATCCGAGAACAGTTCGGCGACCCGTTCTGCACGCGCATACGGGCCCGCCTAAACGGTGGAGAGGACCTCCCGTTCGAGGTAAACGACATCGTTTACCTCGTCCGGACGGTGGACCACCGATCTCAGATCGTGGTCCCCCACACCCTGCAAACCAGGGTGCTCCACCTCTCACACTACCCCACCCTCGGGGGACACTCCGGTGGGAGAAAACTTTATCTAACCCCGCGAAGGGACTTTTATTGGCCCGCTATGGCGGTTGATTGCTACGCTACGGTGCAGTTCTGCACCCAATGCGCAAAGAACCGGGTGAAACTCCGGAAGCACTCCAAACGGATGAAGCTTTTCCCCGCAAGGGCGCCCCTCGAGTTTGTCGCAATCGACATTCTCGGGCCTCTACTCAAGACGCGCAAGGGAAACAAGTTCCTCTTGGTTATCACTGACCGCTTTTCAAAGCTGGTGCGCACCGTACCTTTACGGAACATCACCGCTTTCACGGTTGCGAACGCCTTCGTTACGCACTGGGCGTTCGTTTATGGCCCTCCGATAGAGGTTCTATCCGATAACGGTAAGCAGTTCGTTTCTAAGTTCGTTCAGGACGTCTGCCGCATCCTCGACGTCAAGAACCTGTTTACTACCACCTACCACCCGCAAACAAACGGGCAGGTGGAACGCTTCAACCGCACCCTACTCGCGTCGCTACGCTCCTAGGTATCCGATCACCCAATGACGTGGGACATTTATTCTGATGCTATCACCTACGCCTACAACACGCAGGTCCACCAGACAACCGGTCTGACTCCCTTCGAGCTTGTGCTCTCCAGGACACCCCCGCCAGTGGCGGTCGAACCCCAACACAGGGTCAACTCTTTCCCATCCGTGGGCCAATACCGCCTCAAGTGAAAGAACTGGATTACCAAGCTCGTACCGGTCGCCCGGAAGTCCATGGAACGTGCCCAGGCCGCCTACAAGCGGGACTTTGATAACCGCTTACGCGGACCACTACCAGCACCGCCCAAGCCGGGAACCTACGTGTTCGTTCGCCGGTAGTACTACAACCCCCTGACCGACAAGCATCACAAGCTCTCGCCTGTCGCTGAAGGTCCGTTCCGGGTCGTGTCCTTCCTCCCCGGCACCGTTGTGGTGGACAAGAACGGCGACCACGAACGTCTTTCACAAGACCGCATCGTAGCCGCCCTACCGCCGCAGGCGGAAACCGCATTAGCCCCCGTCGAAACGGCCTCGGATACCACGGGTACAACGGTGGCACCACGCCCCGCCGTGGTACCGCACCCCTCACGGGGTCTCTCCGATATACCGACTTTATCGGAACCACCGGCAATGCCGGAAACACCTGGCCCTCGCGGCCAGCTACCCTTACGGGCGCCGCGCAGCGGTATTTATATCCGCCATGCGGTTAGCCCACCATCACCCGTCGCTCCGTCTAAGGAGGGGGAGGGGACCCGCTCAATCGCGGAAGCATCGCCGTCGCAACGGAAGTTTAACCGGACACCCCGGGCAAGGCCCCCGAGCGGGCATCCAGCATCGTCGCCGGACGTTACTCCGCTCCCGCGGGACGCGGCGGTCAATCCGACCGCCATGCAACCCCGCAAGGGGAACTGAAGCGCTCGAAGACCCGAAGCCGGGAAGCGAGACCCTACGGACGCTCCGCATCGCGTGGAAGCAACTAAGGGCTCCCCGCGCATTCGCGGTCGCACACCGAGCGTTTCGGTCGATACCGGTACTCCGGCGGGCGCTGCGCAAGCAGGTCTAGCGAGCCACTCCGTTGAGAACGGTACGAACCCCATGGGGGAAAAGGGGCGCGACGACAAGTCGAAAACCGCCTCCCTTGCCGAACAATCGGAGCCAACCGTCCGCGAAGGCTCGACCACCCGTTCTCATGATCACGTGACCCGGGCGGGAGATCGGACCAATGGGCACCCGGCATCCCGGTCATTGGCTGATAGCCACCCCGCCGAGGCGGACCGCCGGGACGGTGAACCCCTCACCGCCCGCGGCGCACTGCACGGCGGAAACTGCCCACCAATGGGAACGCCGCATGCCGCAAATCAAGCGGAGGCCTTCGGCGAACCGTCACCAAGACGGAAGGACCCCCGCAAACTCGTGGTAAGAGCGGACTTCAGGGAAGCCCCTACCGCCCAGCGGAAACACAACCCGGCCGCGCCGGCAACTTCCGCGAAACGGTACGGCAGCCCCGGCAACCCGGCAACAACCGCAGAGCGGAATGACAAACCGGGTGACCCGGAACAGGCTACGACGAGCCCAGCACCACGCGGCGCTGAGGCTCGGGCCACCACCACCCGGCAAGGCCGGCAAGTTTACGTGCAGGAGTACGTCCTCGACCGAATCGTCGGAGATAGCTACGATGGGTACGGGGTGCTCCAGTACCGGACCCGCTGGTACGGATACGGGCCGGAGTGAGACACCCCGGAGCCCATCAAGCACCTCCCGCGCTCTGCGGTAATGCGATACCACCGCCTTGCGGGGACCGCACTCCCAGCCACGCTGGTAAACGCCCAAGAGGGATAAACCGTGAACACGGAATGGAATGGCTGATGGCGCCACGCGCCATCTCCGTCCATGCCCCAACGCGGGGAAGGAAGCAACCGCTCACGCTATCCCAACGTCCTTGGTGGTCGTGCCAGTTACCTGGTCCGCGCGCGAAGCGCCCACCGTTAAACACGGAACTCCCAGCTAGGCTGGTTCCCTGCAACGCCAGAACCCCGGTTGAAGGCCGGTACCCCGGAAAGAAAGAAGTGGACTTGGGAAAGGGCGTCAGAAAGGCGACCCTCTTCTTTTATTTTTCACTACTGGCAAGGGCGCTCTAGTGGCGCCGCCCTACATTCTACCGGAAGCTCCGGTCATTCCTCCGCACGAGGTGGACCCCCGCCCAGGCGGTTGGCTAAGGCATCCCGCATGGCGGCCACATCACCCGAGATCTCGGAAGGGCGAAGCCCCACCTCCCGAAGGAAGCGCGAGATGACCTCGCCCCGCTCCGCGCCAGCGGCAGTTGCGGGCGGGCCCGCCACCGATGGAGTCGGATAGGAATCCGTTCGCACGGCATCAGCAGCCCCGGATGGAGCCGCACCACCGTATTCAACGGACTCCTCACCGGCCTCGCCGGACCCGTCATCCTCCATCGGAGCGTAACCCGGATCCTCCGGTTCGTTGTCGACCATCGGGTCACCATCCGCATAGTCGCGGTAATAGTCGCTCGAGTCGACATACCCTCTCGGGTGGTCGGCCGGGACTTCACGCGGCGCATGCCGGTTGGCTTCCGCTTCATCGCGGCTGATCTCGTGGTACTCCCAGGGGTCGAAGTAGACGAAAACCCCCGCTAGCGCGGTATTCCTCCCGAGTCCGGGGCCAGACCCGCGACGCGGTTGAATGCGTTGGGAGTTCTCCAGCGGGACCTCATCCCACTGGACCCCCTCCACAAAGTCGAGGAGGCCCAGCATCTCTTCTTCGTTCGCCTCGCCCGCGAGGGGGAAGCGCATGTCCAAACGACGGATCGCAGCCCGCACACGCGGTGGCACGTACCACAATCGGTATTGGTCGTACGCCTCAGCGAGGATAAAAGCCGCAGTGCGGACGGCCCATTCGATTACCACGACGGACCACCACCCCGACTGGGGATCGTTCAAGAACGACGACCCTACATAGGTGAATACTGGGGGCAGCTCAACGAAGCAACCCCAGCACGCCTCCAAGGAGGACCACCAGTCTGGGAGACTGACGTACCGACCACGTCGGTGAGCAGGCGCGATGCGCTCAATCTCCGTGTTCTGTTACGGTACGAAATACCCGGTCCGGGCCCGCCAACGCCGCTCATCGCGGATGAAGTTCTGAAGGAAGTTCGAGCGCGACTGCCGCGGTTGATAGCGGAACTCGGCCCGAAGAATCGGTCGTGCCCAGCAAAGGGCTTCTTGCCGAGCGATCGGTGTGCCCCTCCAAGCGAGGGTTTCCAATCCGTTAAGACGGTCACAGTACGACATTTCCCCGCGAGTGCGGTAAAGGTGGACGTCGAATTCGACCTCTGGCGGTATCGGGAACTCGAAAGGCGCCCGATGGTGCCTGAGATAAGCAATCCGCACAAGTGCGGCTTGAGCCTCCGCAGAGGATTCACCGCCTCGGCGGAGTATGTGGTGTACCGGGATGGCGATACGATTACGCCAATCCCAGGACAGGGTCACCACGCCGGGCAGGTCGCCCGGGAGCATCTCCGAGTTATCGGTGTAGAATTGGATCGAATCCTCGTCGCGGACAGCCAATGGGTGAAACCAAGGCGCATACCGCAACCTCGCGGAGCCATGCCGAGTTCTCGGATTCGCACCCACAAGGGCGTCGTAGGTCGGCCACTGCGGTGGGTCCGCCTTTCTGCGAAAGCGGGCACCAATACGGCGGTCTTCGTACGCGAGGTTGGTAATATCCCCAGGGTGGGGTGCAGACCGAAAGCCGGTGGAACCGCCAAGGGCGGGAGTCGCAGATGTGTTATGACGGTCGGGGTTGGAAATGGTGCGTGTTGGTGTGCTGTTGTTGGAATCGGATGCAGGGAGCGTGCGTGGGATCCTTGGTGAAGGTGTGTTGGTTTCCGGAGACCCGGTGTCGGACGCGCTCTTATCATGACGAGCTGCCATGCCGACTTCCTCTTCGAGGTGTTCGCCCTGTCTTAAGGGGGGGATATGAAGAGCAACGTCCTCCAGGGAGGTTTTTGGGGACTTAAGTTTTTTCCAGAGCCTCCGGCGTGCAACCTCGTTATGAGTAAGAGTAATCCGCTTTCACGGCGACACCCGGAACGCCGGTGATGCACCGGCGGGACCGGGTGCCATACACGTGGCCGCAGCGCCCGCGCGACACGTGGCCGCCAGATTGGCCCCTTTTGTTAGACGGACATTGAGCTATTTAGGATAGACTTTATTTATTGTATTCTACGGTGACTACAGTACTTAGGCCGCCGGCCTCGCGGCCGCCGGTCCAGTATAGTCTCCCGAACAAGGGTGATATTGGTCTTCCAGATCTTGGCTCTGGGTCGAACCGCCTGCGCGGATATACAACTCCTTACGGAGGGATTTCCCGTGGTGCACGGCTTCCCAACCCCCTTGGACGTTCAAGCAGCCTTCGTGTGTTGGGTATCTATTCCCACTTTTGTGGTTCCGCCCGTGTATACGGTTTGCTACACCCTTCATTTCCGGCTATTCCCGAGTCCCCTCTTGCGACTCGTGGTCAACCTCGCCCTCTTGCCTCCGTTCCGATTTCCTTCCCTTTTCCTCCCCTTCATTGGGTAATTCCCGCTCTTGCGGCTCGCACTGACACCTGTCGTGCTCGCCACTCTCGTGGGTTTTGCCTCCTCAGAGGATACGCAAGCACCGCTTCAGCGGATATTCTCGGCTTCTTTCAGCCTCCCTGCGCCCGTCGCGACGGTTCGGCTCCGGCTTACACCCATTATTGCGCGCCGATCCCTGGGAGGGCTCTACTGCGCCGGTTACCTCGTGAGAGGAAGATCCGGACGTCTTCGTGGGGTTTTCCCCTTGGGGGCATTGTCCTACACTGCTGAACGTCAAGGTCAAGCTTCGCATTCTGGTGGACTGCAAAGATGTGTTTACGTCTATGTCGACGCAGAAGAATTCTGTGGAAAAGTCGATAAGGGGTGACGTAAGCAGCATTCGGTTTGAATTCGAGACTGGCAGCGTTGAGTCCATCTCGTGGATCCCAGATTGCGTAAACCTCGCTGACGCTCTGAACAAGGAGGATTGCTGCCTAAGCGAAGCGCTGCTGCTCACTCTCTATTCTGGTTGACTGGGTATTGACTTCGAGGCTGTAGCCGAGACGAAGAGCTCTGAGAAGCACTTCGGCTAGCAAGAAAGAAGATTGATATGAATGTCGACAGATAGTGACAGGATGCCATGTAATGCGCACGCGAGCACTCACGTGCTCTGACGCCCGTTCCAACTGGCATTCGTAGTTATTGCATTTACATGAGCAATTACTATTGTCTACATAAACACAGCAAGATGACTCAGCAGGTCATCTGACTATACGGACGCCGGCGCACCCGAGTTGTCTAAGAAACATAGCTACAGTTGTTATCCCGCTCAATACTTAGTGCGCTAGGCGCAAATGCGGAGCGGTATCATGGAGCAAGCGCGTAATTTCTGTCCAAGCAACATGACGAACGGCGTGGTGCTGATGGTCGAGTTGACGAACGGCGGGCGGGTTCGAATCGCTCAGCAGGAGGATGGTCTTCAGAGAGGGTAAGTCGGCGACGGCACTTGGCGGCGGTCTCCGACAACGCAAGCAGAGAGCGGCGCTTGTTCTCGTCGGGGCAACGGAGTGGGGCCAAGTTTTCCTAACAACTTTCCTATTCTAGTGCTTGCCAGGGTACACATCTTTTCAAAAAAGAACTCAAGAACTCTTGCTCTGGCTTCAACATTTCCGTACAGTCGTTCCAGACGCTCCATTTCTTTCAACCTTAGTGTGCTCATCGCCTTTGTTTCTATACTTTGTCCTTCTTCGATCTTGTGCTTTTGCCGCGTAATCGGAGATTGTTCTACACTTTCTGGCTGTTCATTATGTTCTAGTGACTGGTCGGACATCTGTGTGTCTCCACCAACTCTCGCTCCTTCAAATTTCTCTTTTGGTTAGAACGGTTTCTGCTCATCTTGCGTACAAAGGAAATCTAGACTATATGCTTGAAGAACTCGTACCAGAGGCTAGTCATGTCTCCATGCCATCCATTCTAGAATACGAGCGTCACAGCTATTCGAATGATTAACCAAGCGATGTGGCATCTGTGGTACAGGGGTATAGAATGTTTACAGCAACTCGTAAGCTCAAAGGGTGATACAGTGCGTTTCAAAAACATATCCCTTTACAAAAACTGCACCAAAAAGGCATTTCACGTACTGTAGAGCACATTTCACAACAAATAAAAACCACTAAGTCAATAACACTGTTTCAAAAGTATATCCTTTATACAATCATTCGCTCAATTATGGCTCGTGGCGCACCTCTGACACGCTCTGAACAGCTCGAAATCATGGAATTAGTAGGTCAGGGTATGATTCCAGCAGATATAGCCCGAAAACTCAAGCGCAGCCCAAAAACAATCAGCAACTTCATCAAAAACCCCGCTACATACGGAACAAAGCGTTCAACCGGCCGTCCTACGGCACTATCCCCGGCCGATAAGCGCGGAATTAAGCGAGAACTATGTCGCAACACTTCATCTTGCGGGAAAATTGTCAAAAACCTAAATTTGCCTCTATCAAGATCTACAATATGGCGTGAAGTCAACCGTCAAAATTTGTTCAAGTACACAAAAATCAGGAAAACTTTTTTTTTAAAAGATAATCACAAGAAAAGTCGAGTTGAATGGTGTGCTCAAAAGGCTTATTGGAAAACTGAATGGAATAATGTTATCTTTTCCGACGAAAAAAAGTTTAACCTTGATGGTCCAGATTGCTATAAATTTTATTGGCATGATCTACGAAAAGAAAAGAAGGAATTTGTGACTAGGAATTCAGGAGGCGCATCAGTAATGGTTTGGGCTGGAATCTCTACTAAAGGAGCAACTGATATGGCTTTTGTTGAAACTACAATGAACTCTGAGAAGTATGCTGAGGTTCTAGAAAACTATCTTTTACCTTTTTCATACTGTATGCATGGAGAAGAATTCATTTTTCAGCAAGATAATGCACCTGTGCATAAGTCTAATTCTATGAAACAGTGGTTTAATAGTCTAAATATGTCGCTTATGGAATGGCCTGCGCGCTCTCCTGACCTCAAACCTATCGAAAACATTTGGGGAATGTTGGCCCGAATGGTTTATGGGCATGGAAGGCAATTTGATACAGTTTTTGATCTGAAGAATTGTATCAAAGATTGCTGGGAAAAGATTGACTGTAATGCTATCAATCCTTTTATAGAATCAATGCCAAAGCGTTGTATAAGTGTTATACAGGCTAAAGGAGCAAAAATAAACTACTGAACTCGCGTTAGAATAAAAAGGATGCAATAAAGGTTATGATTTTGAAACAGTTTTTTACTTGAAAATTTTTTCACACTGATTTTGTTAGTTTTACTGTAGCCAAAACGTCGATTTTTGGAAAATTTGCGCGAGGGATATGATTTTGAAACAGACTTTACATTGAACGCACGATAGGCAACTGTGAAAACGTGAAGATCCCTTCTACCCTAGGCATAGACATCGGTATCCCACGCGAAAGTGAGAAAGCTTTTGTGTAGGATGTAGTTGTGAAGTACATTGCTATTAAACTTTTCAGGCTGTTCGCGTAACCGACGACGTTCCTTCTCGAGAATACCTTCGATGGTTGAGAAACAGATAGCCAGAGCTTCACGTTTGTACCGGGAATTATTCAGATCCGTAATCACGTCACAAGGCATCAGAGTACCGTCTGCCAACATCAATGATAGCGTATAATGGGCGACCACCCCCAGTGACCCTTCTCAGATCGTGCGATATAGCCACACTTTCTGGCGGGCATGTGAGACACGTTTCGCTTCGAGTTTCTGGTCGTTTCTGCTTCAGCTCACTGATCCATGTTGCAGATCGATTGTTGTCAGTGCCGGGAGTGAGAGCAATGTTTGATGATGGAGGTATAGGAGGCACGATAGTCGTACAGTGCGGCGTGACGACAGCTACTGTGGCCAGTGCCTCCAACGCATCAGGGTGAGTGGACAGATAGCGTGAGAAGCGAACCGGGAATGACAGTGACGAATGCATGGCAGATTGAGTGCGCGTGCGACACGGCGTAGGCGGGCGGGCTTATGATGGGGTGACGGCAAAGTCGGAAGCCTTCCGAAGATTTCGGGGGCGTGGGGTAGGTGCTGCAGACTGGTTTTCGCCGTCCATACGACGTTTGCGAGTGAGAGGTGTGGAAGGCTGTGATGAGGCTTTAGGCGTTGATGGTGCTGCGTTTGTAGTGGGCTGGGCCGGAAATCGTACGGGCACAGACGGGTCCTTGTTGCGTTTGAACGGTGCAGCGACGGATGGTTGTACTGGGCTGAGGCTTTGCCACGAAGCTGATGTTCCAGCGCATGAAGACTGACGTGGTAAGGGGAGCGAGAGTGGTAAAGCGGCAACGGCAGTAAGCTGTGGCGCGTGAAGAAAGATACGTTCGTCGCTTACAATACGGTCATCGACAGCGGTGAGTTGTTGTGCATACACTTCATCTATTGACTTGCCATGGGCATCGATATCATCTTCAGTAGCCTGAAAGAACGATAACCGAGTGACGATAGTGGGGGGTAGGAGAGTTACAACTGCACGTGGGTGCCGCATGTTGCGATTGAAAAGGTCCTCGGGGGAGCGTGCGTTGAGTATGAACTCCGGAATGTGACGGACTTGGGCGTTGGCGGCGGAGAGTAACTGTGTGATGGGAAGCTGGGTATCTGATCGGCGCGGTAGGCGACGGAGCGATGTAAAGAACACAGGCGGAGGTGTATAGATTCGGGGACCGGGGCTCGGCGGAGTTGTGGATGGTGTGCGCCAAATTAGCGATACGGGTGGGAAGGGCGAGGCTTTGAACGAGGAGGTTGATACAATCCGCCGGGGGGGGACTGCGGTTGCTGTGGTTGCTTGGGCTGTTGGTGGTTGTGTTGCGAGTGAGTCTGTATGTGAGAGGGGGCGGGAGAGGAGGTAGAACAGCACACGTAAACGCTAATTCAGTGTCCCGAGAATACCGGGAAAATGGAAAGCAGCGCATAAATCACACAACCAGCTGAAGAAGCCATATAGTGCACGTGATGAAGCAAATATGAGTTTGTCTGGCGTTAGTGGAGCCAACATGGATGGGAGAACTTTTTGACCGAAGGCTACTTTCTTGCATCGTGAGCGCTTGAATGGAAATGGGGCGGCTGCTCCTACAGGTAGACAGCGTTGGGCATGAGCACAGGATTTGTCAAGTCGAATTTGAATGTCGGCTCCGAAACAAATTCGGACCACAGCTATTGCTTTTATGTAGCTCTTGAGACCGCTACCATCAAAGCTCGGCCGGAGTTTCACATCTGATCACTCGTGTGTTCATAGCTGCAAAAGATACTTTTCGAGCAACGTTATACTAGTATGTATCGTTTTTGAATGGCAACGATACACGTGAGGGCTTTCCAACATGTACCTCTACCCCACTACAGGAGACAAGCCAGTGACCACCACAATCACTTACTGTCCAACTGTGTTGATATCTCGAATCACTTTGTTTCCTTCGACGACACCAACTGCGGCAACTGCACCCAGAGCAACGCCAAGCGCATTTCGTTCTGCTTGTTCGTGCCATCTGCACCAGCTTCTGATTTGCATACGCATGTGCGTCTCTTGGAACCCAACGAATGCTGTCGTATGACAGACACCAGCGTCTTGCCATGCGGTCGACATCCATGCTGCCATGCGCTTCCCTCTGTTTTGCAACGAGAATCAAATGCTGTTCAGTCCGTGATTTTGTTGGAGAGCACAGCTCCTAAATTCTTTCTGTTCTGGTTTATTGCGACAAAACTGGTCCAAGATGATTCACACCGCGTTCAAATTTTGGTTTTCACAGAGGATGGAAACCAGTGTGCTCTTTGGCTGCGATGAGAGATGATGCTCCGTGACGAAAAACTTCGAGTACTTTCGGATACTAGATCGAAGTGAAACGGATCACACTTTTCAGTACTTGGTCGCTGGTGTCGCCGGCGAACACCGAGCTACCTTGCGTCTTTGCCATCAAAGTTGGTCGAGAAATATCGTCCTCTGTGTGTTGAAGCGTTTCTCTCACCGTTCGTTCTGTGTACTTTACATCATCAACTCGACCATCAGAATCACGCCGTTCGTCATGCCGCTTGGACAGAAATTGCGCGCTTGCTCCATGATGCCACTCCGCATCCGCGCCTGGCGCACGCCATCCTTTCCGCGCTTCTTGCCGTGCTCCATCACCCTCACGAATATCACTTTGAAGTAGTCGCCGCCCTACTTCCCGACTTGCTCTCGTCCCTGCGCGCATCCGATCAGCCCAATTTCACCGCTCATCACACCACGCTCATGTGGGCCGTCATGGACGCCGTCTCTTTGCTCAACAAACCCAACCATGCACTCGAAACCCTTCTCACGGTCTTGCGCGACGAGCAGTACGCCCGCATAATGCCCCGGCACGCTGCCAACCGCGCGCACTCGTTTCTTAGCTCTGCTCTCTCTCTTGCCTGCGATCCCCTGATTTGGACACCCAACCCAACCTTCGTTCGGCAGTGTGGAAAAGCGCGCAGTATGCTCTGCGGTGCAGACGGAATTTGACAGAACTGCCTTCGGTTGCAATCGGATATGTACATCTCTACGGAGCGCTACAAATATCTGCTGCACCAAACTCACCTTCAGACCTCCATGTCGTCCCCATCGGTACCTTGCGACACATTACCATCTTCCGCATCTCCTGAATCGGTCTCTGTACTGCTCACAACTCAACCCGATCTTCCGATGACTTCTTGCACCTCCCGCCGCACTGCGGTACATCTTGCGTCGACAACCGGCCCGTCGAAACTCAGTGGTCGATACCGTCTTCTCTCCCGGCTTCTGTGACTCACTGCAACATTTCCGATAGGACTTTCCCCAAAGGCGAATGGTGACCGAGTACCCGGTGTCATTGAACCCAGACCGTTTCCTTGACTTCTCCGCACGCTGTGCTGTCAACTCAGAGCCATATTCCTCGTGGACGGTGACATGGGAGAAACAAAAATCGATCCGATTTGTTTTGGGGATCTTTTTGTCTTCATGATGCGCATAGCACTCTGCAATAATTTACGATCAATATCCTCAAACATTTTCTTTTGTTCCCTTCCCTGACGGCGGCTTGCCCGTCTGGAAAGGTCATTCAAACCTTCTGAAGCTTGGTCGTCTGCCTTACTTGCTCGCAATGCTTCTGCCAATCTCTTTGCATCTCGGCCTCCATTATCTTCGCCCGTCAGTACGATGAAGTTGCTCATGTAAGGCACAAACACTTCGTTATAGAAGCGAATGATATCGCCTGTCTCTTCAGTCGTCGATTCCGGTCGTGGCCCACTATCATCTGCAGCATCTTCCGCCAACAAATGCCCGAAATCTCCGAGAAAAATGTTATGGGACACTGGTAGAGAATTGCTCCGAAATGTGGGATCACTTGTGTGCTCCAGTTGATTGTAGTGCCACACGATATGGCGGAACTGCAGTTGGATATGTTGGATCTGGGCCACGCCATCCATCACAAACAGGATGATCAAGTCAATATGTCTGTTGACTGTCAAATTCCATCTGCACCACAGAGCATACTGCACGCTTTTCCACACTGCCGAACGAAGGTTGGTTTGGGTGTCCAAATCAGGGGATCGCAGGCAAGAGAGAAAGAGCATTGCTAAGCAACGAGTGCGCGCGGTTGGCAGCGTGCCGGGGCATTATGCGGGCGTACTGCTCGTCGCGCAAGACCGTGAGAAGGGTTTCGAGTGCATGGTTGGGTTTGTTGAGCAAAGAGACGGCGTCCATGACGGCGCACATGAGCGTGGTGTGATGAGCGGTGAAATTGGGCTGATCGGATGCGCGCAGGGACGAGAGCAAGTCGGAAAGTAGGGTGGCGACTACTTCAAAGTGATTTTCGTGAGGGTGATGGAGCACGGCAAGAAGCGCGGAAAGGATGGCGTGCGTATGAATGTCGACAGCTAGTGACAGGATGCCATGTAATGCGCACGCGAGCACTTACGTGCCCTGACGCCCGTTCCAACTTGCATTCGTAGTTAGTGCCTTTACATGAGCAATTACTATTGTCTACATAAACACAGCAAGATGAATCTGCAGGTCATCTGACTACACGGACGCCGGGGCACCCAAGTTGTCTAAGAAACATAGCTACAGTTGTTACCCCGCTCAATACTTAGTTATGGGCCCAGCACCAGCCTCATCCTCCGGCACGCGCAGCCGTCCACGTTTTTCTTAGGACCTGAAAAACGTCCTGTGGACTGACGGCAAAGGCAACCAGGAAGATTACGCAAAGTCAGTGGCACTATAAGACTTCATTTCACGAGAAATTGCCCGACTCAAAATCGAACAAGATGGCGTTACCGATTCGCACCATAATTCTGAAGAGCTAGCTGTATGGAAGGTCTCGAGATCTGCGTTCTACGATCAGTGACGAAGATGTTGCTTCAGATGAAGAAGCCGACAAGATCGTCAAAACCATCTATAATTGAGATTCGCTGTCTGTTGTCAGTGAGGTTTATGGGAACTTTATCACGCTTCTGAATATGAAGGGCTCCGGCAATTAAACGTTCCCCAATTTCGAACTTAGATTAGATGCTTCGGCGTCTAAGTTTCACGCTCAATCTGAATCCGCCAAGTTGCCAGAGTCGCTGACAGCCTTCATGCTTTTGAAAAACTCAGCTGTCGACAATGGGCAGCGTGTCTCGGTGCTTGCGGCGACATCAACGAACAGCACCTTGACTGCTACTGCGACGACGACGGATTACCTCAACACTATGTCGTATGAGAAAATGGCGTCTGTCTTTTGCCAGTGTGATGAAGTCCCTCATGCACACTCTACCGGCTCCCTACAGCCGCTTTCAATCGCTGCCAATGCAGCACAGCTCCTGCCGCGCAACTAGAACCGCCCCGACCGTCGCAACAAGGGTAGACTCCTTTCCATGCGCTATCCTTGTGACATTTTCAAGACGTTTGGTCAACGGAAAAAGAACCACAACCCGGATGGTTCCTTACCCTCCCATGTGCGCTTCCTCGACTCCCCAGCTCCATCGCTGAACACGTCGCCGCCGAAAAAGTATGGACAGAAGAATGATGCCCCGAAGAAGGCTGTTTCATTTAACTGTGCCACCCTGACCAGTTCGACGGCAGCTGTCTCCGCAAATCCCGCGCCCGCCCGTCTCGGTCCTATTTTAGATGACGGCGCACCGTACAGTGCCAGCGGACAAGTCGAGCTGCATCTCCTGTCTATCGAACTCGGATTCGCTCCCGACACTCCACATGAAACGATTCCTGCATGGCTCAACGGCCACACCAGGTGGCAATATGGCGTGGGTGCTCATGCAAGCCTCCAGCGCAGCATTCTTGGCTAGATAGTCCTGCGCGCCAAGTCTGACCTCGGAAATGACATCAACATCACCCACTTAGTGCTCGAAGGATCATCGCAGTGGGTGATCGGCAGAAATGTCACCCCCAAGGCGAACATTGTTCATTTTGGTATGAACGCTCTGTGCTTCGATGCCAACGGCGCGAACGATCCTTTGAAAATCGTTGATGACGGCTTCCTATCCTATATCTCTGTAGAACGTTTTGCATCATCCAAAGTATACCTTGGATTTACTCTCTACTGTCTGTCCGCCGTTGCGCTCGAGAAGTCGCCGTGGGGCGATGTGGAGGCTATCATTGACAATGTGCACGCGCATGTTTACGGCCACGCCTGCTTTTCGGACTTCAAACTCTTGCTACAGCGCAACAAGCTGTGAAACCGCACTCTCGCGCAGTACGTGGCAGACATGGTGAACGATTGCACAGTTTCACCTCCAACGATGAAAGTGTCGATCAGCTCGTTGAACTCGGCATTCAACGACCTCGTATGCATTGATCACTTGTTTCTGGATCAATTTTGCGTGCTACATTTAATGGACAATGTGTCCCGGCACTCCACTGCCCACGTGATCAAGTCCACGTCTATGCAGGAGGCAGTTACCGGGTTCGGGGCAAGTTGGGTGGCTCACTTCTGGCACCCACAAGCCACCAGAGGTGACAAAGCGTTTCTCCTTGGAGCATTTCGAGATCATTGCAAGCGGCTTCACATCCCGCTTCATGCCGTGCCGCCCCGTCGCCATGCTAAAAACGCAACTGATTGAAAGAATAACATCATTCGCAATGTTTTCTTGAGGCTCAAGTCGGCAGCCAGCGCAGACTTCAACGCTGACAGCTCTGCTTACATGGCTGTAACAATAAGCAATGACTTACATGGTAATGACATTATGTCAGCATTCGAGATGGCACAAGGCTTCACAAAACCCATCAATGGCATGCCCCATGACAATGTGCTCCCAGCAGACGTGGCAGAAGCCCGCGAACTGTTTATCGCTCGTCGCAAGCTACGTCGCATCCTGAAGTCCAAAGCTATCAATGACATACCATTCACCGCCGGCGACCTCATCGAAGTGTATGTCAAACAGGAAGTTGAGAAGCGCGGACGATGGTCGCTCACCAAAACAGTGACATCAGTCAACGCCGATAGCCGAATTGTCACTGTGCCTGGAAAAGCTGGAAAGGAATCGACAGCCGCTTTTGAGGATACGCGCATGGCAATCCCTGACATGATCTTCGCAAAGCTTTTGTAAGACGTTATTGATGCCCTGGAAGACATGAATGATATCGAAAGGCCACATGAATTCAATGAAAACTCCGAACCGACTGCTGACACTGCGGCTGCCGACACTGATTTTGGCACATATGCATTAGAAGACGATGTCACTGACAGCATAGGTGACAGAGTCGAAATCTTCTGGCCGTTAGAGGACCAGTATTATTCTGGCACTGTGCATTCTGCCGTGGACGACGGGCTCGTCAATTTTTCACTATGACAACGGCGGCAAGGAAGTGCTGGACTTGTCCAAGGAGGTTTGGAAATTTTCCATTGCCATTCACACCAGCTCAGTGACAACTACAGTGCCACCATCTCTTGTAAATCAAGAAGCTTCCGTGCTCAACCAAATGCTTGAATTTTTTGGCAACAAGCCCTTCCTCCAGCATCAAGCTCAGGGCTTTGAGCAGTATCCAGTATACAATGCATATACCAAGGAGGAAGATAGCTTCCTCAAAACCGGCCAGCCTGTGCTTCGTCGCCATGTCCCACCTAGCGCCAGAATTATCTCCAGCCATACCCTCTATAAGGTGAAGCATAATGAAGACGGCTCTTTGAAGCTGAAGGCCAGGATCGCCCCCTATGGGAATGAAGACTACCTGAAAGACATGCTGAGCAAAGACTGTGCAACCTGCCCGCCCACAGGTTTACGCATCTTAGAATGTATCGCCTCCCTGCAAGGCTGGAACCTCTACAAGACCGACGTCACCGCAGCCTTCCTCCAAACTGGCAAAAGGGCAGGGCGATGTTTATGTTCGCCCGTCAAAAGAGAGTAAGATGATGTCAACGCACGTATGGCTCCTTCTTGCGGCTTCCTAAGGTCTGTTGAATGCCAAGGCAAAGTGGCAGCACGCATCGGACGAGGTAACGGAGAACATCGGTCTGATACAGTGCACTCATATCCCGCAACTTTTTTATCAGAAGGCTAACGGCAAACTTGTGCTACTTGTAGCCAAGATTGTGGACAACCTCAAAGTAGCCAATGTTGATGATCGCGCTCATCGATTTCTAATTGCATTCAACGATCGCTTTAAGTTTGTTGTGGTCAATAATGGTTCAGGGAAGCTGAGGTTTTTCGGCATTAACACCATTCAGCATGAAGAACTCTCCATCGAAACCAACGCTGAATATAAGATGAACAGTATCATGGAATACCCAATCACCCGCATGCGCCGCAAAGAGTCCGATCAGTGCATGAATAAGATCGAGAAAGCTGAGTTTGCATCCATCAACAGCTCGTTGAGCTGAATTGGAACAGCTGCCTCCCCACTCTGTTCCTTCTACAGTAGTCACCTTTGTGAAGGAGCGATAATAACGGTTGAGCCCGGTAAGCTGCCGGGCCCTGGGGGATCTTGGAGGTGACACGTGTACGGGTCGACCTCAGGTGGACTCATGTAGATTATTATTTTAATTTAATTTGTGTAATAGATTAGCACTACAGTGCCAGGGAGACCTCAGCGCCTCGCCAGTACTATTTACTTGCCTCGAGTGACGCTTGTCCCTTAGAGTACGGTAGGCACCGTTAGGATGCTAAATAACCCCCTTTGGTATATAAGTTCCACCCTTTGGTTTTCAAGCCATCGTTTCCGTAGCTCCAACCTGTAGGACTACGCAGTAAACGCCAGCCCATTTCACCAAGTACTCTGGGAGTGCCTCCGTCAAGGATTCGAACCTTAGGACCCGCTCTATTACGCTACCACCAGTCGAGACCCATACGCTGCCTTAACCAGGCATTGCGTTACATTTTGGTCTCCTGGCTTAGAAACCTTTGGAATAATTGAACGGACCAATGGAACGAAGAATTATCCGGATTCTAACCTTTGGTTTAATTCCCCAACGGACCAGAAGTACATAAGCAACCGCCATTATGTATGCAGGAAGCACACCCAACCGACCAGACCATAGGACCCCTACGGCAGAACGAATTGCGACTACAATGCCGGTGGTTTAGCCTAACCCTCAGGTTGATACCGCTAGCGACCGTAGGAGCACAAGGAGCCAGCCGCAAGAAGTACTGACCCCCACTGGATAACCCTGACAGGATTCGCCGATAACCCACGGTGACAGAGCATTTACGAGAACGCCTCACCAGGGCCACCTCTAAACCAGGGAAACCTCAAGAAGAAACCCCCCCATCCAGACCAAAGGCATTCGAGAAAACCTGCCCGCAGATCTTGCCGACCTTCTCTGGCCCCGTCTCCGTGAGCTCTGCTCAGCCCACGTGGATTGCATTATGGACGTTCAACTCGCTACGGCGATCGCTGACCATACGGATTGCCTCATCTCGCGAATCGTCCCTAAGGTATTGGAGTCTGACTTATTCATAGACTTCCTCCTACAGGCCGTTCAAGCAGCCATCACCCGCCAGGCATGCAATTTGGTCCCTAGTACCACCCCACCACAAATTAACCA
This sequence comes from Agarophyton chilense, assembly GCA_030374765.1. NCBI lineage: Eukaryota > Rhodophyta > Florideophyceae > Gracilariales > Gracilariaceae > Agarophyton > Agarophyton chilense. Next base: position 815,075 of record JARGXX010000121.1, read on the forward strand.
TCCGGTTTCCACATGACAACCCTCTACCCAACCCCCAGGAGTGGCGGAATTATCCGCCCCTCGCCGGGAATACCATCAGGAAAACCCCATGATGGGCCAATCTAGGAGCAGAAGAGAAGCTCTGCGTCTAGATGAGAGAGAGGTTGCCCATCAGGAGAATCGGAAGGAGGGACAAGCGAGGAGCAGAAGAGAAGCTCCGCGTATAGAAGAGAGACCGCTGGCCCCACCCGACGGATTATACGAGGTACAGCGACCTCAGGGCCCCATCGGATCTGGTAGAGAGATCGACCCTTTAGGTCTTTACTCCGCTGGAAAGAAGAAAAGAAGCAACCATAGGAGACAGAAGAACAGAAGAAGCAAAAGAAGAGACCATTCGGACACGAGTGATTCCGATTCGGCCTCAACCGAAACGACCGACTCGGAAGTAGATGAGGCTGCCGTTCGAGGCCTCAGACCACTGATAACCACAAACGAACTTTTCGTTAAGGTTGAAAACTACCGAAATTACCGGCTGGCGGACAGGTCCGCGAAATATTCTGGTTCGGTGGCTCGCAGAATCGCCAAATGAGCCCAACGGATGCAACTAACCATTACGGACAAGTTCTCGGGTTCCGATCCCATTTCTGTCCTTAGGTTCCTCAGTGTGTTCCGTACGTCCTGCGATCAGAACGGTGTCCACAAAGGCGCCGCTCTGTACCATTTCCCATTCTTCTTTACAGGACAGGCGCGTGACCGAGTGGTTTCGAAGATATCTGGCACAACTGACCTCGTGGATGCTCAAGACCGTGAACTCCTCAGGTCATACCCTCAGGTTGTTCACTACTTCTTGGAAACTTACCCCACGGATGACGTTATAATGGATGCCCACCAGGAAGTAATATCCTTTAGGCAGAGCTCCAACATGACCGAATCGGCTTTCGCAGACGACCTATGGAACAAGGCTTACTGATTTGGAAACGTGTTCTCCGAAGGACGGCTTAAACGCCACTTCATCACGGGATTGTTCTCTGCCATTCGAACACATGTGCGCAATTACCACACGGAAAACCGGCAATACTCCTTCCGAAGGCTCGTTACTTACGCTAAAGGTTATGGCAAGACATACAGAACCTCCAGGCCCAACGCTGATATAACCAGAGGACAGCTAACTCCATTGCATAAACCCAATCAAGCCCATTTGTTTAGCTCCACGGAGTCGGACGTGGATGCTTCACTCCATTACCGCGATTCGAGAGACGTCCTTGCGGTCAATTTCAGTACTCCTCCGTCCGGTCCCTCATCATATACCTCCCAGGGTACTTCAGCGGCCACTGGACCACCCACATCCAAGTATTCTCCCTTTCCGCCGCGCAAGGACATTTTTTTCGCTCCCCAAGGGCCTGCTTCCTCTGCCTGTCACTGACCCAACCTTGTGCCTGTATGAGTTATCTACCTAAGGACGCACGAAAACCCCTCCTAACCCTAAGGGAACATAATTACCGGGTGCGGAGAGCCGAAGGAATGTATAACAGGGCACAGCAACGAACCACAGGGACCCCTGGAAGCTCACGCTATGCCACGCCTCCAGACACTCCGATCAAAGCCCCACAGGTCCACTCCATTGTAGATCCAACGTACGACCCCGTGGAAGAACCCTATCCTCAGGAAGAAACGGAAACCCCATCGGAAAACTCCTAGAAAAACGGTTCGAGGCAAATCCTCCATCTTTAAGCCCCTGCCTCAACCAACTGGACGTTCATGAGCCAAAGAGCTCCTCATCTCCCAATACAAACCACCCACAATGGATAACTCAGGATGAACCACAATTGGAACACAGTAACGACCCCTTCTGTATCCTCAGGAAAGAGAACTGTAAAGCTCGAGTAACCGTAGGACTCCGTTCCAGCAACTCTCGAGTGATCACAGCTGTATTGGACACAGGCGCTGGTCCCAGATTGGGCCATCCTAAGCTGCTCCCACTGGGTTGGCAAGATTTCGTTCAGGCAAGGAAGACCCCAAGGATTACCGATGCGTCTTGTGGACCAACGGACATTAAAGGGATAGTACCACTTTAGCTCAAGGCAGGACAATTCAAAGTCCGCACGTGGTTCCTTGTATGTCGTAACTTAGGCACTGAAGCAATCCTAGGAACCTCCTTTTTCGACCGATACATTAAGGCCATTTATCCAGGCCTTAGGCAAGGCGCGTTTTACCGCGCACCTTCTATCTCCATAACTGGTTCAGTTCCAGGGCCAGAAGCTAATTGTAAACGGGCGGTTGTCTCCGAAAACACGAAGTCCAATAAGGTTCCCCGTCAAAGGCCATGATGATACCCCCGACGCCCTAAATCGCTGTATCGGTCCATTCCCAGTCCTCAGGTCTCGTAACGATTCAGAATCACCCGAAAACGATTCTGAAGCATTTTAACTTTATGGCCAATGGCGTAATGGACATCCACCCTAACAGGTTCTTTTTGGTCACAATCTGCGGTTATCTAAAGGTACAATGATTTGTATCACTTTACCCGCTCCCATGGCCATTATGAAGGCCCAACTGGATAACCTTGCGATGCTAACTCCCGACGAGGACGTCGACTCTTGGGAGGGGACGGTCGCCATCGGCGCAGAATTCGAATCCTATAGGCCTCAGGTACTTGATCTCCTCAGGGAACACCAGGCCATGTGGTCAGGTAGATTAGGCACAATAAGAGCCACTACACACCACATTGACCTTCAGGATGATGCTAATCCACAGTTCCAGCACCCATGCCGCACCGGCCTTAAGGGTAGGAAAATTGTCGCCGACCGGATGGACAAGATGCGCAAAGCTCAAGTCAGTGAGACGACGCCTCCAAACCGATCCTAATGGGCAAGTCCCTTTGTCCTTGTGGCGAAGAAAGATGGCTCCGTCAGGTTCTGTGTCGACTACAGGAAGCTGAACGCAGTAACCAAGAGGGATTCATACCCGATACCCCGCATGGACGACTGTATGGATTCTTTAGGCGAAGCTGTCGTATTCACCACACTGGACGCTAACTCTGGATACTGGCAAATCCCTATGGCCGAAGACGCGAGAGCGCTGACAACCTTTACCACCCATGAAGGTCTGTTCATATTTACTCGAATGCTCTTTGGTTTGAAGAATGCACCAGCCACGTTCCAACGGGTAATGGACATTATACTGTCCAGAGTCAAATGGAAGTTCGCCCTGGTCTATTTGGATGACGTCATAATCTTCTCACGGACCGTAAAGGAACACTTTCGCCACGTGAAGAAGGTGCTAACAATCCTACAGGACGCTGGAGTAACACTGAAGCTCCGCAAATGCGCGTTGTTCCAGGCCCCAGTGGACTATCTCGGTCACGTCGTCCTCCCAGGAAATCTAAAGGTGGCTACACGGACAACAAATGCGATTCGCCAGATCAAGCCTCGTAGGACCCACACGGAACTACGATCCTTCGTGGGCTTGTGCAACGTTTACCGGCGGTTCGTCGAAGGGTTTGCCAAGATCTCGGCCCCTCTAAACGCGATGCTGAAGAAGGGAACACCTTCGGAGTTCGAAGCCCTTATGGACGACCAGTACGAAGCATTTCAGACCCTAAAGGACAAATTTCTGAACCCACCCATATTGGCCCTACCAGAGCCCAATAGGCCTTTCGTCTTGGACAAAGAAGCCTCTGATGTCCAAGTGGGTTGTGCACTGCTACAGGCACAGGAGTCACCGAAGGACTATCGACCTATTGGCTACTGGAGCAGAACGCTCACCAGCGCGGAGCAAAAGGACAGTACTACCGAAAAGGAATGTCTAGCCAACGTATGGTCTGTATTGGCATTCCGTCCGTACGTCGAAGGAACCAGGTTTATCAATAGGACAGACCATGATTCACTCCGCTGGCTACTCAATATGACCGATGCATCGAGTCGCCTGGCTAGGTGGCGCCTCAGGCTGTCAGAATATGACTATGAGATAACCTAAAGGCCAGGCATCAAGCACTAGGCAGCAGATGCCCTGTCGCCAATCATCACCTACGGAACTGATGAGACCCCATTGGACGATCTAATTCCCTTCCCCTTTACAGATGATGGACCTCAGAACTACACGGAAAGAGATGACCTTATGGGTAAGGTTCCATCGGAGGATCCTGAAGTAAAGAAGAACGAAGTATACCTATTGGACTGGGAAACAGTACCGTCCAATTTGGCACCACCTCAGCTTAATGCGATAGCCCCGGAGGAAAAAGAACTCCCCCCGATAGATATTGGGGAACTCCTACAGGCGCAGGTCGAAGACGAGTACTGCAAGTAAACAGCCCAGTTGGTAGGAACCCCAGGATGCCTATTCGAGTATGACCGATTTGGACTACTACGTCGCCGCTCAACAATGGATGGCGCACTCCAACGGGTAATACCAACTTTGCTAAGGGCGCGATTCCTATACCTAGCCCATTTCTCCCGCTCGGCTGGCCACCCTGGAGGCCGAAGAATGTACCAGACCCTAAGGAAGTTCTTCTACCGGCCACTAATGGCGCAGGGCATATGGCAAACCGCACGGAACTGTGCATCTTGCGCACAGATCCGAGGGTTACGCGCCAACCATCAGGCCAAACTGAAGCTCTTCCCCGCCGCATGTCCAATGGAATTTGTAGCAATGGATATACTTGGGCATTTGCCTAAGTCGTCCCATGGGAAACGGATTGTTTTGGATATAACCGATAGGTTTACCAAACTTACCCAAGTCCTACCCCTGGGAAAGACAACGGCCACAGATGTAGCCACGGACTTCTTGTCTCACTGGGTATATCGATATGGCATTCCACTCTACCTCCTTACGGATAACGGCAGCTAGTTTATATCCAAATTCTTCTCGCATGTTTGTGCTACCTGAGGTATCAAACATGTGACCACCACGGCGTACCACCCACAAACCAATGGCCAAGCCGAACGCTTCAACCGCACCGTCTAGAACGATTGCCACACTACGTTTCGGAGCACTAATTGGACTTGGACGAATATGTTGGGCCACTGGTTTATGCCTACCACACGCAGGTGCACGCTTCTACAGGGACAACTCCTTTCGTCTTAACGCTAACGAGAGCGCCGCCGCCGATAGCTGTTGACCTTCAGGAGTCTATCATACCCCAGAACATAACTGATGGGATGACTACTGCCCAGGCGAGGCGCTACTCAGGCCAACGCATTGACCGCATTCTCTAATCGGCCATAACTGTACTAACCAAAGCCCAACGGCGCTACAAGTCCAACTTCGACAAAGCCGTTTGGAACACACCGACCTTTGGGAAAGGAGATCTGGTTTACCTGGATCGGCCACCGAAGGACACTGAAGAACTCGAGGACACTACGCAGAAGTTCTTACCCCGCTCTACGGGACCATACAAATTCCTTAAGGCCAAGGATCACACCATCACTTTACTCATTGACGGCCTACAGGACACCGTGTCTATTGACCGCGTGACACGAGCTCCCAGTTCCTCCGGACCACGAACGTCCCAGCCCCCTGGCCCAACGGAAGCACCACGACCTCAGGTCGACACTCAAGTCTCCACACCCCCTAAGGCAGTTCCCGAGGACTCGACTAGCCCCACGGACACAATGGTCACTGCCAACTACTCTGACCCATCGCTCCCAACCGACTCCGATGGATTCGCCCCTCTGGACCACACTCTCCTTCCGGACGATGAACACAAAACGGAATATGTGATTGAGCGCATCATATCCGCCGGTATGGGAGAAGACGGAACTATGCACTATCGCGTCCGTTTGTTCGGCTACACACCTGAGGAAGATACTTGGCAAGAGACTCAAACGATTCCGGCTAGTTTTATCGCCCGCTATTGGCGCAGAATCAGCCACTTAGAGCGCAACCTTCAGGAGGGGGCAATCATTGGCCCGAATAATCCAACCATTGGCCCGAATAATCCCAAAACGACTCCCAAACCGCCTCCCGACACGACTGTTCCCCGGAGCACGACGGTTCGTCGTAGCTCCCGCATCAGGGAACAAAGTCAGTCCCTGGGAGACACCTGAGAAAGACACGGGACGCTCTCGAGATGGAACGCCGGGCCATGGCACGCACATTTGAGATACAAGAAAGACCTTGGGAAAGCACAAGCACTACTTTATTTAACTTACTCGAGTGACTAACAGAAACCTAACAGCCCTCGGAATGACCTCAAGATTCGCGGAAGCGCTTCAAACACCAACAGGACTCACTGGGGGCGGCGCAAGAATAACTCCGTCGTTTTCATGGAACCTGCAACAGCGAAACCGGGATTAAGGTCACCCGAAGAGCCCACTGCACCATCCAAACCGGCCCCAGCGAGCCAAGCACGATTTTTCGGCGGGTATTCTCCTGAGGAACTATTGTAGCCGCCGGAAACCTTCCGGTCACTCAAATTGAGACCATATCGGGCATCCAATTCGGCAATAACGCTCTGGGACATCGCATGCGTATTCTGCTGCAGGATATTGACCATGGCGGTATTCAGATCCTGACCCTGTTGGACAACCGCGGCGTAGCGAGCCAAGCGACGCGCCCAGGAGCATGCTTCCCTCAGGACTGTTGAAATGTCCATCGAGGCCGTGATACCAACGGTACGGCAGAAATGACGGAGATCCGCGGCGGCAGCCGTGACCGAAGCGGGAAAGTGGACCAACGGAGAGGACGGAGCGATGTCGACGCCCCCAGTGGACGTCTGAGCAAGTGCCTCGCCTACAGGACTTTCGGTTTCGACAGTAACCTCACCAGGAGGAATAGTCACTTGGGCGACGGGGGGCTCATATGAGAGCTCATCCTGAGGAGCAGAGCCAGGAGGAGCCAGAGGAGGGGAAGCAGTCGGCAAAATCACAGCTGACTCGACCGGAGGATGAACACCCTTCACGGGTAGGACGAGGGGATCTTGACCGAAGGATTCTGCGTCGGACATACCAGCAGGAACCATCGCCGTGGCTTCCACATCAGGCTCGAAGCACAGAGGATCGAAACCAATGGCCTTCGGATAATAGTCGGGCACATGACGCCTCGGAAATTACGATGGTTGATTCCTCAAAGACCTGGCAGGATAGGCACGAGCGTCGTCCCGATCCTGAGGATGCAGCGGATTCGCCGTGAATGAGTCGGTATCCCAGTCATACCAAAAGAACCCGGGAGTCTTGCCCCACTCCACCTCTAGGACATGATCCAAAAGGGCCTCGGTCTCCTCGACGTCGAACTGGGTTTCACGGACGATGTCTTGTATGCCCAGTTTTCTTAGGAAACGGATCATGATGTCCGGGAGCGGGATTAGGCGAGCTCGAGGACCGGGTATGTTCCCATCGTACCACACCCTCCAATCCTCCGAACGGACATCACCACGGATTCAGTATTTCGCCATATCCCGAAAGGCCGTAAGGAACATCACGCCGAACTCGACGAAGAGCACCTGCCAGGACAGCCAGGACCTTCGGTCATGGTCAGCGCTCATGAGTTGGGACGAGTGGTACGCCACCACGGACGGCTTGGAAACCAGAAGGAGTGGCGAGACACGCCAATACACGGCCCATTGGTTTTCACCCTCCTGGGACAGGGAAAGGTACAACGGAATGCGTTTGTCGGCGCACATGTCGTGGAACTCTACTTGGTGCCAACAAAAGAAGAACCCTGAAGATTGACGGAGACGACCATCGGGCTCGTGCATCTCATTCCAATAGACCCGGTTGGACATCCAGAATAAGTGGTCGTACGTTGGTCGGAAGCACATAAGCGCCAAGAGGTTGTGACCAGCCGGAGGAGAGCGCACATGAGGTGAGATGAAGTCGGTGTGTAGGTCCGAAAGGAGTTTGTTCACCCTGAACTGGTAGTCGGCTTCTTCCTCGCAGCGGACGTACGGAATGTCCGCTTGGATTAGGGTGCGACATCGCGTCGCCGAACGCGGATCCACAGGACAATGCAACCATCGGTTATACCACGAGACGCTGCGCGCGTTCTTGCTGCCCCTCCGGAATTTTGGTATCTTGGAAAACCTTCGGGCGTCGAGAGAAATGTGGCAAAACCTTTGGTATTATTCCACGGAGGACGGAAGAACGGCATGACGCACTGCCCGCGGGTTTCTTCCGATGGTATGGTCATAGCGGTCCCCCGGACGCTCGTAGGCTACTTGGTATCCCGAGGAGCTACCCGCTGGGATTTTTGAGGTCACAGTACGGCTAGTCCCAGGGTGGTCCGCCAGGAAATAGATGGGAGAGCAGGTGGAGGAGACATATTCCAAAGGAAGTACGGCGTATCCGGCGGGCTTATAAGGTGATTTCGCATCGCGCGCAACCAATGGAAAGGTAACACGAGAAAGAGACGAAGTAACGTAGTTGACCCGTGTGAGATAGCACCGAAAGGCATGTAAGTTTTCTAGAGGCGCGATCCGTGCGGAGTCCGTAAGCGGGGCGTGCGTGTCACACGAGGCCGGTCGGGGAACGGTGACGCGTGGGGACGAGTGCGAGCACCGGGTGGTCGTAGGGTGACTAGGCGGTTGGGAACGTCAGGCGCGATCGAGGTACGCGCGAAGAGTCCGAACGGCTTGTAAACCTGTAGATATCCCGTGCGGAGTAACGCTTCAGGTCTGCTTTAGAAACGATACTTAGACTAGGACGGTGGTGCTTAACCTTTAATGTTTGGAGGGTGGCGGGGAGCGGAGGTGCATAAGTAGTGTGCACCTCCGAGCTGCAACCCGCATTACAGTCCGTGATGGCGCCTGCACCCACGTGGCGGAAATATCACGGGGTGGGGTGCGCCAACTACCTACAACTATGCTAAGTGTTAACCTACTGTACATGTCCGTCCGGTGTGCCATCTTCGCACACGTGTGCGACCAGGCCACTTGCACTCAGTCCTGACCACTCCCTTCTTACCTGACAACCCGCTCGGATTCACTATACCACAGACCCCCCTTCTAGAGCGCGCGACGTCCTCGGAAGGCCAATATCCTAGGCGGTAGCTGGTTGAGCGCGCACCGAGCGGACACGGCGTTACGTTCGCGGGCCGACACGAAACGCGCTAGAAGCGACCGGTCGCGTTATACGGGCCCGTTCGGAGATCCGCATTGTGCCACAGCCACTCCGAAAGGCCTGTAATAGCGCAGCCGTCCTGGAGTAGACGTTATATCGCAGCCGTTTGGTAGTGCCCGTCCAATCGCGCCCGCCGGAGAGCGGTCGTCGGTGGTGTATTTGTCCGCCGGCGGCTCAAGCCGCTGCGTCGCCGCGCGGGGAGGAAGAAACCGAAGGGCCCAATCCTGGCTGGGGTCCGATGGACGAGGCCTCCGTACCGACCGGGCCTCTTTCCTCTCTAAGTCGTACCGTTCGGAGGGTCACGCATGGTATGGCGGTTAGTGCCCTCTTTCAGCCGTCCACACGTCGTTTAGGCTCCCCGTCGCCGGTACCAGCTCCTGGAGTTGCTGCCAGGGGTGCTTTGAGAGGCCAGCGAGGAAGCCGCCGCGGTGGGCGTCGTAGCGTTAGGGACTTTGCGTCCCTTTCGGTGAGTTCCAGTATCTTGAAAGCGTCTTCTCCGTCTGGAAAGCAGGGAAAGTGAGTCAGTCCGCCTCGCGGTTGGACATGAGTGAAAGATCCTAGCATCGCCATAATGCTTCACGGCGCGGGCCACGGTGCAGCGACACGTGCGAGATTGCGGTGCTTGCGCGCGCGTTGCAACACGCGTGCGCCAGGCGCGTGCCACACGCGTGTGCCACGCGCGTGCTTTACCGACCGGTGCAATTGCAGACTTAGAGAGCACGTGCCGTTACAGCAATGCCCGGCTAGGTCGGTATCCGATTCGGTATACAGTAACGCGCGTAGTGCGCCTTTGCGTCTGCTAAAAAAATCACAAGTTTTTTGGCCGTGCGAAGAGTCCAAATCGGGCATTTTCGGAGGCTGCGGCGGCTTCGTTTCCGAGATATCGGCCAAGACATTTTTCTGCGTTTTTGATAGCATACGGGGCGGTAATTTCCGCGTCGGATTTTTTGATTATCCTTGCAGGTAACCGCTCGGTTTGGCGTGAGGCGCAGTGCGTATACGCTTGTTGCGGGTATGCACGCGGGCACCGCCGGCGCGGGCAGGCACCGAGTGCCGTGTTGTAATCGGTGTACGCGTGTTGCTTGGCTCCAGGCGGGCTGTGGTGCCGGAGTTACCGAGTATATCACGGTAGTGGCGTCGGGGGGTTGTTGGTCGATGTCCATGTCCGGTCGCAGGGGGGTACGGTGCCGACGGAGTCGCACACAATCGCCCCCTTCTTCCTTTTGCCGCACAGTAGTTCAGCACACGCTAGTGGTTACCGATCGGAGGTGATTCCCAATGTTCGGCCGGAGGCATGTCCAATTTTGGGATTCCCTCAGTGCTGACGGAGTCGCACGGAGTCACAACACACGGTGGTGAGTGCCGATCGGAGGTGAACACACGCTGGGGAGTGCCGATCGGAGGTGAATCCACGCTGGTGAGTGCCGATCGGAGGTGAGTCCACGCTGGTGAGTGCCGATCGGAGGTGAACTGCAATGTTCGGCCGGAGGCCATGTCCGTTTTTGGAATGCCTGCTATCGTTCGGCTTGTATCTCCCCCCTTTCTAGATGCGACGGCTCCGCCCGGCGTACAGTTTCATGCCCTTCGGGATTTGCGCTTCTAATTTCGGCTAATAAAGTGTTGCGGAAGATTCTTGGGAGGTTCCCAAGAGTCTTCCGCAGCACTGCAACCGTACCAGCGTACGCGATAAACAAGACCTTGCGGAGGGTCGTCGGCCAGCCCATGGTCGAGGATTCGCTCGACAATGCCAATGCTGTCCGGTTGGGTAGAGTTAGAGTTAGCCAAATCGGGTTGTGAAAGCTCCGTTCGGTGATTATTTCCAGCAGGGGGCGAGGTAGTGTCCGTCACGGGTTCCTCTGCGAACGGACCGTCCGGATCAAAAGTTACCGTACGGGCGCGTTCTGTTGTAACCGGAACGGGTTGTATCCGAGCGAGGGCGCGAGTGACGCGGTCAATGCTGACGGTATCGTGTATCCCGTCAACATTGATCGTGACCGTGCTGTCCGTCGCGGAAATGACTTTGTAGGGCCCCGTGGTCTTTGGCAGAAGTTTCCGTGAGGCACGTTCCTGCTCCTCAAGCACGCCACCGGTCGAAGTTGTCGTAGGACGGTCAAGGAAGACCTCCTCGTCGGCCGCAAATGTGGGGGTTGCCCGTACGGATTTGTCGAAGTCCGCCTTGTAGCGCTGTTGCGCATTTGTGAGGCGGTTCCGAGCAGAGTGGAGCGTAGCCTTGAGAAGCCTGAGTGTGTAGCGCTTCATCTGTCCCAGGGTTGGCTGCGTCGGTGTTGCTGGGTCCGTGGCGAAGCTGGGTTCGTCCAGGACGACGTTCGGGGGTACGAGGGTCAGCGCCAAATCGAAAGGCGTGGTGCCCGTGCTTCGGTGTACCTGAAGGTTGTAACCGTACGTTAGCGGCTGTACGTACGCGTGCCAATTAGACTGGTGATCCGCAACGTAGTGCCGTAGGCGCTGGACAAGCGGCTTATTAAACAGTTCGGCTTGTCCGTTCGCCTGAGGGTGGTACGCCGTCGTTGTGACGTGTTTCGTACCTAACGCCCTGCAAATCTCCTCGAAGAACTTCGAGACAAACTGAGGTCCGTTGTCGGTGAGCAAAAAGTTTGGAATTCTGTACGGGTAAGCCCAATTCTCTAAGAACGTCCGGGCTACCACCGGGGCGGTTGTGGACCGTAGCGGAACTGCTCTGCAGAGCTTTGTGAACCGGTCGGTGATGAAGAGGATGTACTCATGTCCAGTGGATGACTTCGGAAACGGACCGACGATGTCCATTGCCACGAACTCAAGTGGCCCCGCAGCGGGAAAGAGCTTAAGCCGCTTCTGTGAGCGGTTTTGTGTGCCGCGCATTGCGGCGCATGAGCGGCAATCTCAAGCGGTTTGATAAACATCATTAGCCATCTGCGGCCAGTAGAAGTCCCTTCGGAGAGTGTTGTACATTCGAGTCCCGCCCGGGTGTCTTTCCAGGCGCGGATAATGCGAAAGATAGAGGACGCGCGGAACCAGCGAGCGGGGTACCACCTTCTGTAGGGCTCCGTCCAGCGGGGAGTGACGGATGAGAACTCCGTAACGGTTGATGTCGAAGAGGGTAATCCCATTACCAACGTCCTTCCGCACGGATTTGCAGTACTCGTCCTCCGCCTGCTCTCGGATGAGCTCTTCCAAAGTGACCGGTCGGACGTTCGTCTCCTCTTTGACGATGGCCATGACCTCGGGGCAGCCGATCGGGTTCTGTTCGTCGTGCCAGTCAAGGACAGCGTCTGTCTTGACCTCACCGTCGACGGTGATGTCCGCAACGAGGTCGTCGTTCTCTTCCGCGCGGTCCGCAAGGAGTAGGCATGGGACCTCCTCGTCCAGGGGAGTGGTGTCTTCTCCGTCCGTCTGGATTCGCGACAGCGCGTCAGCGGCCTTGTTTTTTATGCCCGGCCGGTGGACTATGTCGAAGTCATACTCCATGAGACGGAGCCGCCAACGAGCCAGCCGTCCGGAAGCGTCCGCCAGGTTGAGTATCCACCTCAATGCGTGGTGGTCCGTACGGAGGGTGAAGCGGGCGCCCTCGAGATACGGCCGGAGGTGCAGTATTGCTCACACGACAGCGAGGCATTCCCGTTCGGTTGTGGAATATGACCGCTCAGCCTTATTTAGCGAGTGGCTCCAGTATCCGATTGGGAGTAAATAACCGTCCGGTTGCTTCTGTAATAAGACGCAACCGACTTGCTTATCGCAAGCGTTGGTATCCAGGACGTACGGCATATCTTGACGTGGGATAGCCAGAATGGGGGGACGTATTAACCGTTGGCGAAGTTCCTTGAAGGCCTCGTGCTCCGTATCGGTCAGGGTCTCGAAGTTGAACGGTTTGTTCTTTTCGAGCTTGCTGTTCAACGGGGCCGCAGTTCGGGAAAAGCTTTTAACAAAACGTCGGAAGACGTTGCACAGTCCCAAGAACGAACGGAGTTCGGTTTGGTTAGTGGGGGATTTAGCCGCTCGGATAGCATCTCGGGTCCTTGTGGAGACCTGCAGCTTGCCCGGGCGGATAACGTGACCTAAATAGTCGACAGTACCGCTGAAGAATTGACACTTATCCAAACGGAGAGTGATACCGGCCGATCGGAGTGATGAAAGAATGGTCCGAACATGGTCGAAATGCTCTGAAACCGTGTGGGAGTAGATTATAACGTCATCCAGATGGGCCCATGCGTATTGTAACTTGACGCGGGACAGTATGATGTCCAAGGCCCGTTGAAATGTGGCGGGGGCGTTCTTCAAACCGAACGGCATTCGAACATACGTGTACAGTCCCATATGAGACCTGAACGTTGTTTTATCCCGGTCGGCTTCATCCACCTCGGTCTGCCAATAGCCGCTGTTCGCGTCCAGGGTGGAGAATATTTTTGCTTCTCCAAGAGAATCGATGCATTCGTCCATTCTCGGTAGTGGGTAAGTATCCCGAACGGTGACTGCGTTTAGTCGACGGTAGTCCACAGAGAAGCGTAAACTTCCGTCTTTCTTTTGAGCGAACACAACCGGGCTGGCCCACTCGGCCGAGGAAGGCTCAATTACACCGAGCTCCAACTGCTTGGTGACCTCCTTGCGTTCGAGTTCGCGACGCGCCGGACCCGCACGGTATGGCATCTGGGATATCGGCTTTGTACCAGGTTCCAGTAGGATCCTGTGCTTCGCTGCCGCGATACGGCTCAGATGGCCGTTCCAAATGTCCCCAAACGGTTTGAGGAGCTCAATGACCCTTTCTCGTTCGGATTCGAATTCGGGGGACAACTGGACCTTTGCGATCCAGTCGTCTTCTGCATCAGGCGTTGGCTCTTGTCCGGTGGGCTTCGACACGTCCGAAACAAAAATAGATGCGTCGTAGGGGCCCCCCTCCTTAGTTTCGTCGCTCCGAGACGGAAAGTCGGGTGTTATTAGTGCGACGGGGGAGGGTAACGCCAGGCCGATGATTTTGCCTTTGTGAAGGCGAACCGAACGATCGGAAAAGTTAGCTATCTGAACGTAGAATGCCACGTCCGGTCGGATTTCCATTACCCCGTTAGCCAAGAGGGTTAACTCCTCTTTATGAGCAGAGCGGTGATGTCCTTGGATAAACATGAGGCCAGCGGCCCGGGAGGTTACCAATACATGAGATTCCGACATTGGTGGTATAGAAACCGGGCGGGCGACACGAATCTTATTCGACGGAGGTTCCCGAACGGTAGCTTGGGCTGGTTGCATAGATTGCCCAGACGGGGTTGAGCTCTGCCCGGACGCGGATTGAATCGCCACGGGGGGCGAGTTGCGTAGTACAACAATTCGTTTCGGAGGTAGTATCGCCAAAACCTACTTGTCTATGAAAGACGTGCCGGGTATGCAGCTGGCAGCGAGATTGCTGGCTACCATAAACTGAACCCGGACTGTCAGCGCTCCAAGCTGGACAAGGAGGGGTACGACCCCCAATATGTCCATTCGGTTGCGAGACGCATCCGTAATGTTATCCAACGACCGGGTTTGCAAGTGCCCTCGCCAGTGGGGAGGAAGGTGCCGCTCGTGGATGAGTTTCGGGCCCGGGCCAGTGTCCAGGACACCTGTAAGTGGAAATATTACCGATCAGGAGAAGCCGACGGAGAAATTCACTTTATATTGCAAACTGTTAAACAACATTACTGGCGCGGCCGGATCGGTTTCATCCAAAGCGTCTACAGGGCGTCGCTCCGTCAGGTCGGAGGTCGTACTCGTGTAATCCGCTTCGGTGAGGCTTTCCGGCCTAGGAGAGTCGTGCGCCTCTACACGCTCTCCTCGGCTTTTTCCTGTTCTATAACGGGCTGAGCTGGAGGTAGCTCGCCACTCGTAGCTCGCGGGGGCTCTTTCTGTATGAGCATAACCGGCCGGGGTGAGCTAGCGCGGAATGGGGTAGCCCGTGCAGGGTTGCCCGAGCGTACGCCAGTAGAGACCCGAGCGGAGCCATTAGTACCATCACGGTTGTAGTATCCCTCTTCACGACGGAGTTGGTAGTTTCTCTCCCGTGTGGCCAGTAAGTCTTCCCGGACGCCTGGAGGTACCATTTGACAGCAGTTGGGCTCTCGCAAGAGACAGATCCGGCACGGGCGATTCACTAACTGACCGGGCGGTGCCGTACTAACCGAAGGCGTCTGGCCGGTACGTGGGGTCATATAGGTTGTGCCGTGCGGTATGTGCCCGAGTTGGAAAAGGTCGACGACGACGGTGTTGTCGGGACCGACGGGGTGGAGCTTCCACGTCCAACGGCGAGAATGGCTTCGCCATCTTCCGCGTCGGTGTCAAAGGACTCCATTGGGGTCCCCACGCTCAGGACTTTCCGTGCGGAACTCCGGGGAGTGATCAGCTTCGTGCCGGGCGGTGTCTCGGTCCGGACGGACTGGCGTCTAGCCGAGCGGTGGGTATCTCCGTAGGACTCGGCGTATCGGGCGAGTGCGTCGTATCTGATGTGGGGATGAGACGTGAGATGATTTCTCACCTTCGCCCGTATGGCGGAAAGCAACCCCTCTACGAAGATAGACTTCAACCTCCGGTCAGAAAAGACATTGCCGCAGCGGAGGGCCTTCGTCCACAGTTTTTGAGAGTATTCCGTTTCGGACATTCCAGAGGACTGGTGGTACAGAATAACCTCCGAGTAGGCGTCGGCAATGACTTCATCCGTGGCGTACGTAGTCAACAGAAAGTTGACGATTTCCGAGTACGTACGGAGCATTTCGCTGCGCCGCACGTCAACGGCGCCCGTTTTTCCCAAAAGGCGAGACTGGATCAACGCGTGAGCCGGTCCGGTCAGGTAGAATTGGAAGCACCAGAGTGCTGCTCCCTCGGACAGTCCGTTGTGGTTTCAGGCGGTTTTAAACCGCTGCAAGAAGTTCAGAACTGAAATAGCGTCAGCTCCAGAGAAGGAATGTCCCTTCATCTGGACATTCAACTTCTTTTGGTAGCGCGCGATTCCCCGCGCTACCTTCGAGTTGTACTTCCGACTACGGTCGTTGAGCCGGTACGTACGGTAGTCCACCACCTTAGTGAACAGTTCGTTCAGCGGCTTGATGCGTCTGGGTGCAGGTTTCTCCGAACGGGAACGATACCGGTCGGAGCGCCTTCTGCGATCAAAACGGTTTGAATCAGAGTCACTGTCAGTCCGGGAAACGGCACCGAACTATCCGAGCGGTCAGAATCAGTCTCCGAATCGGAGGAGCGTCGTTTCTTTCTACGACGACGGCTCTTCCGCGCGCGACGGTGGCGATCCGAATCGGAGTTGGAATCAGCCCTACCGCCCTTCTTGCGGCGGCCTCTTCCCACGTCATCAGAGGAAGAGTCGTCTGAATCTCCGTTCGGATCACCTCGGCGTGAATTAATCGGACGGGCTGGGACCATGGGGGCACTCTGCTGTCCCCCTTCATGTGGTTCCAGGATCCGTTCGGGTTTGTGGTCTGGGGCTACGTCCGGGCGGCCCATTGAAAACTTTGGGAGGGGTGGAAACGTCGCCGTTGCCGTGTAAACTGCCGGTCGGTCTTACTTATTTCCTTTTCCAAACCCGATCGGTGTCAACTGCTGCAGCACCTCTTCGACGGTCTCGCGCACCATCGGGGAGATGATTTCGGAGAGCAACTCCGGTAAGCGCTCGTGCAGATAACGCTCAACCCGAACGGGAACACGGGACTCGGTCTCGGTCTTGACCTTATATTGCCAATACGGTTCAAGTTCCTTCCACAGTTCTGTAAGCGTCCGCGGAGGGCTATTCGGAGGGTCCTGTCCGATCGGAGCGGGGGACTGCTGGGCAGCCCCTGCAGCGGCCGAACTCACTGGGGGGCTTTCGTACCGTGCGGATGAGGAAGCGGAGGGCTCAGGAGGCCTCGAGGTTTTTCGGACGAGAACGTCGGGGTTCCCAAGGGGAAATTCCAGGGTAGGTGCAGTGCTGCGGGTGCTGCGGCGGCAAACCGAAGCGGTGCCCGAAGCGGTCTGCAGGGGTGGCTCGCCGGACGGAGCCAATTCTTTTTCGACATCAACCCGTGCGGTCGAATCCACGTTTGCGTCACTGGACTGCATCGCGTGACTCTTTTTCCAGATCTGATCTAACCCGTTCGGTAAACACGAATCCCACTTCTAAGTCGGGAGACCAATGTGAGATAGCGCCGAAAGGCGTGTAAGTTTCCTAGAGGCGCGATCCGTGCGGAGTCCGTAAGCGGGGCGTGCGTGTCACACGAGGCCGGTCGGGGAACGGTGACGCGTGGAGACGAGCGCCAGCACCGGGCGGTCGTAGGGAGACTAGGCGGTTGGGAACGTCAGACGCGATCGAGGTACGCGCGAAGAGTCCGAACGGCTTGTAAACCTGTAGATATCCCGTGTGGAGTAACGCTTCAGGTCTGCTTTAGAAACGATACTTAGACTAGGACGGTGGTGCCTACCCTTTACTGTTTGGAGGGTGGCGGGGAGCGGAGGTGCATAAGTAGTGTGCACCTCCGAGCTGCAACCCGCATTACAGTCCGTGATGGCGCCTGCACCCACGTGGCGGAAATATCACGGGGTGGGGTGCGCCAATTACCTACAACTATGCTACGTGTTAACCTACTGTACATGTCCGTCCGGTGTGCCATCTTCGCACACGTGTGCGACCAGGCCACTTGCACTCAGTCCTGACCACTCCCTTCTTACCTGACAACCCGCTCGGATTCACTATACTACAACCCGAACGGACTGACAGGCGTCAAACACGGTGGACGAAGCACGGAGGGTCGCCAAGGGAAGACCGGAGACGAAGGAAGAACCCAATCGACCGTCTCGGCAACGCGACGCGAGGAATACGCCGGCGATGCACCTATGGCCAGCGCTCACGGCGCGTGACAGTTTCAATCCTTAGGCAAATTAATTGCCCTTCGGCGCCAATGGTCAGCTCACGCGTCCCCGTATCCCCGCACGTGGTGCCGACGCGACGTACCGTCGCACCCAATGGTATTGGGAGCAATGAAGTGCACGCATCCCCTGGAGCAGTTATGAAACCATCTGGACTTCGCCGTGACGGTCGAACCCTAAGGAGGGAGATATGTGAAGGAGCGATAATAACGGTTGAGCCCGGTAAGCCGCCGGGCCCTGAAGGATGTTGCAGATGACACGTGTACAGGTCGACATCAGGTGGACTCATGTAGGTTTTTTTAATTTTAATTAGTGTTATAGATTAGCACTACAGTGCCAGGGAGATCTCAGCGCCTCGCGAGACTATTTACTTGGCTCGAGTGACGCTTCTCTCTTAAAGTACGGTAGGCACCGTCAGGATAATAAATACCCCCCCCGGTATATAAGTTCCACCCTTTGGTATTCAAGCCATCGTTTCCGTAGCTCCAACCTGTAGGACTACGCAGTAACTGCCAGACCATTGCACCAAGTATTCTGAGAGTGCCGCCGTCAAGGATTCGAACCTTAGAACCCGCTCTACCACGCTACTATCGGTCTAGACCCGTACTCTGCCTTAACCCGTCATTGCGTTACAACGTACAGCACAAATACTCCATCTTCGAGTCTGGCACATCACGGAACAATTGACTACTTTTCGCAGGCTGAAAAATCTGGGTACTGTGATCGCATACCCTCGCCCTGCTGACAAGCACGACTAGGAGCTGAGCGTGCTAGTATTTTCTGATGCCTCTCGCATTGAGGACGTCGGTCAACTCGGCGTTGTCACTGGTTTGCTTGTTGGTGCCATGAAAAAAGATGCAATCTACCACGTTACATCATGGATCTCTCTCAAGGCCAAGCGACCTGTGAAGAGCGTACCTGCGACTGAGATATTCGCCGCAGATGGAGAGATCGATGAGGGAAAGAACGTGCGCAGCGCCTACACTGAGCTGCTGAACGTCAAGGTCAAGCTTCGCATTTTGGTGGACTGCAAAGATGTGTTTACGTCTATGTCGACGCAGAAGAATTCTGTGGAAAAGTCGATAAGGGGTGACGTAAGCAGCATTCGGTTTGAATTCGAGACTGGCAGCGTTGAGTCCATCTCGTGGATCCCAGATTCCGTAAACCTCGCTGACGCTCTGAACAAGGAGGATTGCTGCCTAAGCGAAGCGCTGCTGCTCACTATCTATTCTGGTCGACTGGGTATTGACTTCGAGGCTGTAGCCGAGACGAAGAGCTCTGAGAAGCACTTCGGCTAGCAAGAAAGAAGATTGATATGAATGTCGACAGCTAGTGACAGGATGCCATGTAATGCGCACGCGAGCACTCACGTGCTCTGACGCCCGTTCCAACTGGCATTCGTAGTTAGTGCATTTACATGAGCAATTACTATTGTCTACATAAACACAGCAAGATGACTCAGCAGGTCATCTGACTATACGGACGCCGGCGCACCCGAGTTGTCTAAGAAACATAGCTACAGTTGTTATCCCGCTCAATACTTAGTGCGCTAGGCGCAAATGCGGAGCGGTATCATGGAGCAAGCGCGTAATTTCTGTCCAAGCAACATGACGAACGGCGTGGTGCTGATGGTCGAGTTGACGAACGGCGGGCGGGTTCGAATAGCTCAGCAGGAGTATGGTCTTCAGAGAAGGTAAGTCGGCGACGGCACTTGGCGGCGGTCTCCGACAACGCAAGCAGAGAGCGGCGCTTGTTCTCGTCGGGGCAACGGAGTGGGGCCAAGTTTTCCTAACAACTTTCCTATTCTAGTGCTTGCCAGGGTACACATCTTTTCAAAAAAGAACTCAAGAACTCTTGCTCTGGCTTCAACATTTCCGTACAGTCGTTCCAGACGCTCCATTTCTTTCAACCTTAGTGTGCTCATCGCCTTTGTTTCTATACTTTGTCCTTCTTCGATCTTGTGCTTTTGCCGCGTAATCGGAGATTGTTCTACACTTTCTGGCTGTTCATTATGTTCTAGTGACTGGTCGGACATCTGTGTGTCTCCACCAACTCTCGCTCCTTCAAATTTCTCTTTTGGTTAGAACGGTTTCTGCTCATCTTGCGTACAAAGGAAATCTCGACTATATGCTTGAAGAACTCGTACCAGAGGCGAGTCATGTCTCCATGCCATCCATTCTAGAATACGAGCGTCACAGCTATTCGAATGATTAACCAAGCGATGTGGCATCTGTGGTACAGGGGTATAGAATGTTTACAGCGACTCGTAAGCTCAAAGGGTGATACATTGAACGCACGATAGGCAACTGTGAAAACGTGAAGATCTCTTCTACCCTAGGCAAAGACAGCGGTATCCCACGCGAAAGTGAGAAAGCTTTTGTGTAGGATGTAGTTGTGAAGTACATTGCTATTAAACTTTTCAGGCTGTTCGCGTAACCGACGACGTTCCTTCTCGAGAATACCTTCGATGGTTGAGAAACAGATAGCCAGAGCTTCACGTTTGTACCGGGAATTATTCAGATCCGTAATCACGTCACAAGGCATCAGAGTACCGTCTGCCAACATCAATGATAGCGTATAATGGGCGACCACCCCCAGTGACCCTTCTCAGATCGTGCGATATAGCCACACTTTCTGGCGGGCATGTGAGACACGTTTCGCTTCGAGTTTCTGGTCGTTTCTGCTTCAGCTCACTGATCCATGTTGCAGATCGATTGTTGTCAGTGCCGGGAGTGAGAGCAATGTTTGATGATGGAGGTATAGGAGGCACGATAGTCGTACAGTGCGGCGTAACGACAGCTACTGTGGCCAGTGCCTCCAATGCATCAGGGTGAGTGGACAGATAGCGTGAGAAGCGAACCGGGAATGACAGTGACGAATGCATGGCAGATTGAGTGCGCGTGCGACACGGCGTAGGCGGGCGGGCTTATGATGGGGTGACGGCAAAGTCGGAAGCCTTCCGAAGATTTCGGGGGCGTGTGGTAGGTGCTGCAGACTGGTTTTCGCCGTCCATACGACGTTTGCGATTGAGAGGTGTGGAAGGCTGTGATGAGGCTTTAGGCGTTGATGGTGCTGCGTGGGTAGTGGGCTGGGCCGGAGATCGTACGGGCACAGACGGGTCCTTGTTGCGTTTGAACAGTGCAGCGACGGATGGTTGTACTGGGCGGAGGCTTTGCCACGAATTTGATGTTCCAGCGCATGAAGACTGACGTGGTAAGGGGAGCGAGAGTGGTAAAGCGGCAACGGCAGTAAGCTGTGGCGCGTGAAGAAAGATACGTTCGTCGCTTACAATACGGTCATCGACAGCGGTGAGTTGTTGTGCATACACTTCATCTATTGACTTGCCACGGGCATCGATATCATCTTCAGTAGCCTGAAAGAACGATAACCGAGTGAGGATAGCGGGGGGTAGGAGAGTTACAACTGCGCGTTGGTATTGGTGCAACTCGCTCGACACGGCGCATGTGATACGAAATACGGCGTTCTCAGGATCGTATGCTGCAATGAGACCGGACTGCGTGAGGCAGGCGAGCAGCAAATGGTAGGTTTTAAAATGGTGGTACCAGGACCCGGACGGAGATGAGAGCGAGGCCTTTGCAATGATGAACAAGAGCCATGCGAGGGTCGTGAAACAGAGGGGTGATTGTGAAGCAAACGGCGACCAAAGAGAAAGCGTAGCTTTCTCCAAACGTTTGCTGCAACCATGAAGGCGGTGTGCGATGCACGACCGTATGGTGTTGGGAATGGGGGCCGCATGTTGCGATTGAAAAGGTCCTCGGGGGAGCGTGAGTTGAGTATGAACTCCGGAACGTGACGGACTTGGGCGTTGGCGGCGGAGAGTAACTGTGTGAGGGGAAGCTGGGTATCTGATCGGCGCGGTAGGCGACGGAGTGAGGTAAAGAACACAGGCGGAGGTGTATAGATTCGGGGGCCGGGGCTCGGCCGAGTTGTGGATGGTGTGCGCCAAATTAGCGATACGGATGGGAAGGGCGAGGCTTTGAACGAGGAGGTCGATACAATCCGCCGGGGGGGAGTGCGGTTGCTGTGGTTGCTGGAGCTGTTGGTGGTTGTGTTGCGAGTGAGCCTGTATGTGAGAGGGGGCGGTGGAGGGGGTAGAACAGCACACGTAAACGCTAATTCAGTGTCCCGAGAATACCTGGAAAATGGAAAGCAGCGCATAAATCACACAACCAGCTAAAGAAGCCATATAGTGCACGTGATGAAGCAAATATGAGTTTGTCTGGCGTTAGTGGAGACAACATGGATGGGAGAACTTTTTGACCGAAGGCTACTTTCTTGCATCGTGAGCGCTTGAATGGAAATGGGGCGGCTGCTCCTACAGGTAGACAGCGTTGGGCATGAGCACAGGATTTGTAAAAGTCGAATTTGAATGTCGGCTCCGAAACGAATTCGAACCACAGCTATTGCTTTTTTGTAGCTCTTGAGACCGTTACCATCGAAGCTCGGCCGGAGTATTCAGGTGCTAGATGAAGATGATGTCACTGCAAGCTGGGCGCGGGGTACCTGGGCCTTTTATTTGAAGGATTTCTGGTGCCCTCTGGGCGCGTCATCCCGTGTCCTGAGAGAGAAATTATTCGAACAACAACGGCCTGCAGATGCAAGGGTTGCCGCTTCAATCGTTCACCTTCAAGTGGGATGGGTAAGGTGAACAATTCTGTTGCCGCCGCAGACTTCCGACATGCTGACCGAGTTTCAAACCACTCAACATGCGTCCGCCACTCGGAGCAAATGTCTTTCCAAGAAATAATTGCCATTCACAACGTAACAAATCTAGCAACGCTACTATGTTTAGGACAGCTCGCTTCTTCTTTGTTATCGTGTGGTGTGGACTACATCACCCTTTCCTGTGATTTCGTGCCCGTGCTTTCTTTTTTCCTCCTTTGAAGACACAGCTCTATGAATATCAACCATAATTCTGGAAAAGTACGCTGAATTACTCAGAAGACTTTGTGGTTCCCAGAGCAACGATGATGGACATGGACGCCCATCGTGGATTTTCATTTAAGCCCAAGCGAAAAGCGCACGGCACAACGATCGAAAAGATCCAGCCTTCGATCGGGAAAACGAAAGTCGAGGGCACAATAGACAGGAGTGGAGAAAGGTGATCAAGCCACGGCCTGTGCTTTACAATATTTTATGATCGTTCCAATTCTGCAGCACCGTTGCGGTGGTCCTACGAGATGCGAGACAGTACGCCAAACTGTTTTCAATCTGTACCGTTTCAGCCAACCTTGAGCTCGCACATACGGTCCATTGATTGCATTCTCACCTACAGGGACATTTTAAGTTCACAACAAATGGTGTCACACTGGCCAATCCGTTTTCTCTTTAGAACACTTGCTAGAGTGTCACCTGCGAAACTGCTTGATAGCCACATTTGCGCCAGCTCATGAATACAGTTTGATTTCGCTACGCTCGGGAGGAAGCATACTAGTACAGAAGGTACGCAACTGCTGCACGTAATCAGTTGCCCATCTGCCAGTTTCAGATACGCTGCCGAATCAGCATCTGTTCAGATGCGTTCAAGGGACAAAGAGGTTGGAGACGGAAAGGTTACGGTGCACGTTTCTGTGCTTGGGGCACAGTCGCGAACAACATGTACATTTTACCAAAGCTGATATCATCCATCACGTTAAGCACTATCTGCCTATGGATGTCCATTATTGTTTCCAAAGCGCACAGCTTTCCATCAAGATGAAATTCCCTTCCGCGTTCAGTAAACGCTCCCACTTCTGTAAACTGCATCCACAACGCCACAAAAAAAATTCTATGTCTTTTTCGTATCTCGGATCAGATCTGATCACTCGTATGGTCACAGCTGCTCAAGATACTTTCCGAGCGACATCATAGTAGTATCTACCGTTTTTGAATATCAATGATACAAGTGAGGGCTGTCCAACATGTACCTCTATTCCACTACAGGAGACAAGCCAGCGACCACCGCACTCACTTATGTCCAACTGTGTTGATATCTCGAATCACTTTGTTTCCTTCGACGACACCAACTGCGGCAACTGCACCCAGAGCAACGCCGAGCGCATTTCGTTCTGCTTGTTCGTGCCATCTGCACCAGCTCTGATTTGCATACGCATGTGCGTCTCTTGGAACCCAACGAATGCTGTCGTATGACAGACACCAGCGTCTTGCCATGCGGTCGACATCCATGCTGCCATGCGCTTCCCTCTGTTTTGCAACGAGAATCAAATGCTGTTCAGTCCGTGATTTTGTTGGAGAGCACAGCTCCTGAATTCTTTCTGTTCTGGTTTATTGCGACAAAACTGGTCCAAGATGATTCACACCGCGTTCAAATTTTGGTTTTCACAGAGAATGGAAACCAGTGTGCTTTTCGGCTGCGATGAGAGATGATGCTCCGTGACGAAAAACTTCGAGTACTTTCGGACACTAGATCGAATTGAAACAGATCACACTTTTCAGTACTTGGACGCTGGTGTCGCCGGCGAACACCGAGCTACCTTGCGTCTTTGCCATCAAAGTTGGTCGAGAAATATCGCCCTCTGTGTGTTGAAGCGTTTCCCTCACCGTTTGTTCTGTGTACTTTACACGCGTTTCAATCCTTGCGTCTTCCCTCGAAATAAGCAAGGCATCTCACACAACAAACAACCCAATCGTTTAAGATGGACAATGAACTTGTTGCACACCAGTTTTCGGGGTTTCTCAAGAGAAGGGGATTGAACTACACAAATCGCAGCAACCAAAACAGAAGAAGCTTAGATGAGTTCCCCCGCGCTCTCCGACTACCGCCGCTTGGAAACCCTCAAGCAGGGAGTCTTCCAAGCTTCCAATCTCTATTCGGCCGCTCGGAAGATTCAAGACTTCCATCCGGCCATCGATTTATTTCTCAACGACTACCGCCGCTTGGAATATCTCAACCGGGAAGTCTTCCGGGTTTCGAATCTTCATTTGGCCGCCCAGGCGATTCCAGACTTCCATCTGGCCATCAATTTAGATCTCTTCGACTACCGCCGCTTGGAAACCCGCAACCACAAAGTCTTTCGAGCTTCCAATCTCTATTCGGCCGCCCATTCGGCCGCCCGGAAGATTCAAGACTTGGATTCGGTCATCAACCCACTTCTTGCGATGTCCGTCGAAGTGGAAGTGGAACCGCTCGTCCCGTGTCTCTCGAACGGTTTCAGGAAGCAAGGGGCACTCACCCTATTCCTGCACTCCAGTCCCACGGAAATGAACACTACACGGAAATCCCACACCAACACCGCCATGGGGAAACAGCGTGGCGAAGAAACAGTGTTCTGAAACTACCTCAGGAGCGCAAGAGTCGGGATGAAGGCGCCCCAGAGATTGCACAGAGATTTTGTTCAGATAGCATTCGCCAATCTCCAGTTCATGTGCCTTATCCTGCCCCGGAAGCGTTGTGTCTCGTTCAAGAAGTTTCCCACCGGTCTCCTGAGCACAACCTCCGTGACGATTCGTTGTTGCCGATACGTACAGCTCCTGCTGGTTGCTCATCATTTCCAACCCATCAACCAGGACTCGAAAAACTTGGCATCACAGGCTCCCGTACCAAACGTCCCCAGATTTTCCAGTGTGAGTGGTGTACGAAGTCGTTTGGTCGCAAGCATCATAAGGTGCGCCACATCCAAGCCATTCATCGAAAAGTGAGTTACTTCAGCTTTCACTGCGGATCTCAATCACGTCGGTCTTTTCTAACATTTCTCTTTGCAATTGCTTTTGAAACCATCTTCTTTGACATATCCATATTGGATCGGGTAGCCAGGTTTTGCAAAGAGCACTGATCGAATTCCACATGAAAACTGCTCATTAAGCTTTCGAGCATTTGCAATTTAGGCTGTACAAGATCTACTTTACGGAGATGGAGGATAATTTGAGCCATGTACGCGCATAGCACCCCCGTCACAGTTTACCAACGGGTGTGAGGAAAGTATAGCTTGCGACTCTAGCCGTAATGGAGTAAGTTATCTACAAGCTTCTATCAGTGTTCTATCGCCTGAAGGTTATGCTCAGGAGAACTTCTTGGAAACTTCTTGCGTGGAATACAACGCTTGTGGGGCAGAACAAGGCACGGGAACTGCATATTGGTGAATGTTTTCTGAAGAAAACCCCTGTGAAATCTCTGGCGCTCCTTCTTCCAGACTATTATGTTCCTGAAGTACTTCCAGAACGTTGCCTCTTCGCCACACTTTTTCCTCATGGTGGCTGTTGTGTGGCATTTCCGTGGGACTGGAATGCAGTCTTGGTTGGGGTAAGCGCAACTTGCTTCCTGAGACAAATTGAGAGACACCGGACGAAAGGTCCCACTTCTACTCTGTTGGACATCACAAGAACTGGATTTATGGCCAAATCCAAGTCTTGAATCTTCCGGGCGGCCAAATGAAGATTCCAAACTTGGGAGAGTTCTCGGTTGAGATGTTCTAAACGGGTGTTCTCGGAGAGAGCTGGTTTGATACACGGATGGAAGTCTTGAATCTTCCGGGCGGCCGGAGATGGATTCTAAGCGTGGAAGACTGCCCGTCTGAGGGTTTCCAAGCGGCGGTAGTTTAGTTGGAGAGCGGGGGGGAAACCCATCTGGGAGTCTTCTGTTTTCGTTGCTGCGATTTGGGTCGTGCAGCCCACATGCCGAAAGGCCTTGTGAGTAATTAGTATACCTATCTTGATACCGCTGGCAATCGTAAACTGAGAGAAATTCTCTAGTACGCGAAATAACAAGACACGCATTATAAGCTGTCTTCTTTTCCACACTTTTCTCGCGTTCTATCAGGACGCAAGACCGGATCATGTCCTCAAAAGACGGAGAAAGAAACCTCGGTCACGAAATCATAGGAAAGGGTGATGTAGTCCACACCATACGATAACAAAGAAGAAGCGAGCTGTCCTAAACATAGTAGCGTTGCTATATTTTTGTTACGTTGTGAATGGCAATTATTTCTTGGAGAGATTTTGCTCCGAGTGGCGGACGCATGTTGAGTGGTTCGAAACTCTGTCAGAATGGCGGGAGTCCAGGCCGGCAACAGAATTGTTCACCTTACCCACCCCACTTGAAGGTGAACAATTGAAGCGGCAACCCCTGCATCTGCAGGCCGTTGTTGTTCGAATATTTTCTCTCTCAGGACACGGAATGACGCGCCCAGAGGGCACCAGAAATCCTTCAAATAAAAGGCCCATGTACCTCGCGCCCAGCTTGCAGTGGCATCATCTTCATCTAGCACGTGAATACCCCGGCCGAGCTTTGATGGTAACGGTCTCAAGAGCGACAAAAAAGCAATAGCTGTGGTCCAAATTCGTTTCGGAGCCGACATTCACATTCGACTTGACAAATCCTGTGCTCATGCCCAACGCTGTCTGCCTGTTGGAGCAGCCGCCGCATTCCTGTGCAAGCGCTCACGATGCAAGATAGTAGCCTAGCATCGCATTATCTGCCAACCACTACAATGTATTAGCATTTCATCCAACCGTTTAGAACCAGCACCCAGCCCACTGGTGCTCACCCCGACGCAGTAACGCTACTGAAGCTATTCTCTTCTCTCCACTGCACTACAGAGTGCCCCGATCTGGTACGTTTTGAAGAATTGAGTTGAGTACCTGTACAATTTTAAACAATATCGCAATGCCCATGTCTATCTATGCCACAGGCACCAGCGATACGCTGTACCGCTGTGAAACACGTACAACATCCATCAGTGACGTACAGATTGACATAACCAGTACGTCACCTTAAGTGTCCGGAAGGTCGCGTAGTATCCCTATATAAATCCGGCACGTTATCCTCGGAGCTCTTCCGAGAGCTCCAGGCAGACCCTTTGTGCCGACTATTTCTTGTGTTGAGATCGCTCCCCACACTGCACACGTATGAACTTCAACAACATGTCCGAAGCTCAACTTACAACCGCATCCTTGCACACAGGCCTTGTATCATTGTGTGATGCATGAAGACCAAACCAAGTTCTATCAGAGTGCAGTGAAAGAAACAGAAGACTTTTGAATACACCATGTCAATGATGATCGCGCACTGAAGCGCATTGCTGATTCTTGACATGAGCCTCAGCGTAAGGGCACAGCATAAAAGTAGAAACAGTCGGCCTTGGGTTGGGAAACAAAAGAGCACGGCGTTGAGCGTGCAAGAATGAAGCGACGAAACAAGAATCCGTGCTGGGCAAGTGTTACCGCGGGAGCCTCTCGGCATTTCAGAGCTTAAGATGTCTTATTACACTGCATTTTGGTTGTTAGTCTTAATCTCGGGTCTATATTCAACCATTTATTGAAGCTTTCTTACAAGTACCTTTCAACAACGAACAACTCTTCTACTCTTAAAATTTCTGTTGCCACGAAAACTTAGTGCAAAATAAATATCTACTTATGATAAGCTGCTACGCAACCATAGCAGCTAATGCAGTTTGCAATTCATATTAGTACAGAGATTCTGGGCACAATTCGGACTTTTTTGGGGCACAAGCTTCAGTATACAATCTGGCCCTTCATGCTGCGCGTGGGTGCTGCTGGAGCTTACGGTGTCGCCACCGTGTGGAGAAAGGAACTTGTGCGCACTTGATGCAGAAGACGAAAGCCACAGTTTGAATAATAAGTCAATACTCAAACGGCGGCATTGGTGGTATTTTCATTCCCCAGAACCCTCACATCTGTATCAAGGGTCCCATCCGTATTGCACTCGGTTCACGTTTTGGAACGTAGAGCCGTCCCGAGCAGTCTACTCCCAGTGAATCAGTCACGTTCTTTAACGCTGTGCAGACATTGTGCATCCTTCCAGCCAATCACTCAAAAAAAGTATGAAGTTTCTTGTATGGAAGAGTGCCTATTCCGAGAACATTGCTTCCTAGCGATAAGAGAATCGGCGGTGTGCGCGTACTGATTGTATTAAAAGCGGTGTGACGATGAATCGAAGATCTGAATGAACTGGTCTGTCCGATCAATTTCAAAGACAACGTAAACAGGACCGGTCGCGAAGAGTGATCAAGGAACATGAAAACAATATCGTTGCATGTGTAACAAATAGAGCCCTTGACGTCGAGCACGGTTTTCGCCCAGCTCCTGTCAGTCCTGTGTGCCATCAGACTGGACGGTGATCCGAATCCAAGCTGTCCGCTGTCGGCAGCGATGTTGTGTCGGAGCGACTGCGAAATATGCTGCAACGAACTGCAGTTTGTGCGAACCAAAGCACTCTTTAAGCAGCCACCGAGTCTGCTGCTCTCATTTCTACGAGGTTGAGATAACTGGGCCTTTTCCCGCCACAATGACGGAATTCTGTCTACTGGCTTTTAGCGATTTGAAAATGGGGGGGAGGAAAACAATTTCGTAGATGAAAAATGCGCCACACAGCTGTAACAAAATCTTGCGCACAATCGCAGGCCTTTCCTAGCGACATAAGTAGGAGATATTCTTGAGTTAGGCGCAAACGGCACTCATAAAGCGCTTCAGACTGACGGCTCATAGACCTCACGCAAAGCATGCCACAGTAACTATGAAAATTACGGTTTGCAAATGTTATGGAACCTTCATCGCTACGGTTAGGCTGGCGCCTTGCTGTAAATATATCCATATAGAAATAGCAGGGATTTACTAATGTGCCAGCCTAATGCGTTGTTGGAAATTGTATGTGACCAATCAGGTACACCTACATATACTTCCTGACTGTGACGGACAAGGGTGGTCGTTCTCTTTACTCTCGGGTGCGACGCCGGTCGAGACTATGTCTAGTGCAGTGTTGCACGTGTGTGTCGTGTGTGTGCAGTCTAGCTGCGCTGAAAAACTGCCATCAGCGTGGGTTGTTTGTGCAGTCTTTCATTTCCCTGTACGATGATGGTAGTTTGGGGGTGGCGGCACGATGTTGAGGGCGTTTCGAAGTCGAGTGAACGTCTGTTTCTTGAGCGCTTTCGTCAGAATGTCTGCGAGCATGGATATGGTGGGGGTGTGCTGGATAAGTATGCGCTTGCTTTTGATGAGGTCATGGAGGTAATGTCTGCGGAGGTCGCAATACTTCCGGTGCTTGGTGGGGGCCGTTTGGTATGCTACCTAGATTGGGGCATTATTGTCCATGTGTAGTAGAGTCGCGGACTTCTGGGAGTAGCCGATGTAACACAGCAGTCGGTGCAGCCACATTGTTTGCTGAGAGGCCGCTGAAGCCGCATGATACTCTGCTTCGCATATCGATAGAGCGATCGTTTTCTGCTTTGTCGATTGCCACATTACTGGGCTTTTTGTTAAAAGGTGTACTATCCCAGAGTATGACTTCCGATCTGACGCATTTGCGAAACCGCGTCTGCGTATGATACTAGAGTGGAAGGGGCGGCCTGCTTGTAGAGAATTACGTGGCTTATTGTGCCTTTGAGGTATTTTAGAGAGTAGCGGAGTTGTTCTCAATTCTTTTGTGTTGGAGCTTTCATGTTCGTAGCCAGGCGGCTTATAATGTGGGCTATGTCCTGTCTTGTGGAATCAGCTACATAGCGAAGCTCTCCAATTCTTTGGCGGTATGCGAATTCTTTCTCCGGTGGCAGTGCTGCAGATTGGTCGGGTGGATTTTTGGGGTTTGGTTCGATTTATGGGGTTGGCTTGGGACTACAGTGGAGAAGGTTGTGTTTTTCGAGGATTGCACGGATGGTATGAGGTTAGGAGATGTGGATGGCACAGTTCGGGAATCTTTCAATGCGCCAATTGAGAAAGAGTCTTGGTGGGCCTAGTCGTCGTATCTTGTATCTGGACCGGAGAGTGTCGTAGAGATCATCTATCATGGACTTGAGTGGAGCAGCCGCTAAGAAATCATCGATGGTCACGCTTATTATGATGGAGCCGTCCGATGTGAGACGGAGGAAGAGGCAGGGATCGCTGTTAGTTTGAATGTAGCCTTTGCTTTTCAGGAATGATGCTAATGCCTCGAAGTATATGTGGGAGGCAGGAGGGATACCGCACAGGTTTCCTTTGAGTATCCCAGCTCGGCCCTTGTGTTTGTAGGAACCGTCGAAGCGAGGGATTTGTCGCACGAATACAGGTGTGGAGTGTTCATATCGTTCGTGGAGGAATGCAGATGATAGGTCAAACTGTTCTGGTTAAAGATGGAAAGCGGCAGCTAGACACATAATGGATCTGGTTGAGGGGCATTCAGCGGTGTAAGTTATGACGCGGTCTGGATCAAAGTGTACATGTGGGAGCATGCGGTCGCCTTGCACGTTGCATCTTGCTTTGTGTCTTGTTGTATAGCCATCATCCAATCGTTTGTAGCGGTAGTTCATTTTCAGTGGAATGGTCTTGGTTTGTGGTGGTAGTTCAAGGTTTGGAATCCATTCAGTTGTTTCGTGTTTTTCTAATGTTTCTAGTTCGCCATCATGCGCTGCAGCCCAGTGGTTTGCGTCGGTGTATCGCTTGGCTTGGTCGGTGGTTTGGGGAGGTGGCGTGTTGGGTGTGATGGTAAGAGGAATCGGTTGCGGGATGGGTGATACTGACATGAAGGCCTGTTTATTCCCTTGTGGCCGGTGGTAAAGGGCGTCGAGATGGTGGAAGTAGGGGCGGAAGTCGATAGAGCGGAGGTGCGTATATTGGTTGGTGTGGAGGTTGATAGCCAATATACGGGTCTGTGAGATGTTGTACATGAAACGAGCAGGATCTGTGCGGGCTTCAAATTTGGTTTTCTGTTGATGGTAGTTGGGTGTGGTGCCGAATTGTCCAAATGAAAACATGCGTGTGATTTTGGGTGTGCTTTTGTGCCAGATTTGGAAAGGTGTCTTTCCTGTGGCGTCATGGAGGGTAATGTTGTATTTATAGACCACATCTTTCATGGCATCCTCCCAGAATGTCTCGTTGAGTTGGGAGTGGTGGAGTTCTGCTCGGGTTGCTGTCACGATGGTTTGGTTTACTCTTTCAGAGAGCGAATTCTCTTGTGGTTTATGGGGAGTGGTGGAGCTGTATTGTATGCCGTGTTGGTTGTACAATGCGTTCATTTCGTTGCTCTGAAATTCTCTGGCGTTGTCCGAGCGGTAGATGGATGGTAGTTGGCCCTGTTGAGCACTGATGTAGGCGATGGCTATAGGGGGTTGTTTGTTTGACGTAGCTGCGCTCTGGTATGAAGAATATGATGAGGAATTTACTTGCGGTGTCCAGGTAGCTTACGTAGTGTGGGTTTCCGTGGCGGGAGCGTGGTTTAAAGGGGCCACATGTATCGCTGCTTATGTATAAACCTACTGTGTAGTTGTGGTGTTGGGTTTTGTGTACAAGGGGTTTCTGTTTCGCAGTTGGGCAGGTGGAGCACGTAATAGGAGGGGGCGTATTTCGGAAGGTTGTGGGTAGTAGGGGGACCGTTTTCGAATTGGCCATACGATGGATCTTGTTGAGGCTCATGTGGTTGAGTGTGACGTGCCAGTGGTAATATGAATGTGCTGTTGGATTGAGGTCGGGAGCGGGATATGTTGGTGGTATTTGGTTCAGACGCGGGGTGGTAGTTGGTCTTGGGTGTTTCTTGGATGGCAACGCTGGGGTTTGGAGTAATATGAGCGGGTTTTTGGGGCCGGAATATGGTATGGTTTTGGGTTGTGTGGGGCGCTTGCGCCGTGTGATTGTTCGGGCGTCAGAGGCATTGGGGGATTTAATGGTATGCAGAGTATAGGAGTGGTTGTTCTATGGAATGGTGGCGCCTATGAGGGGCAACTGTGGTTTGTGTAAGTTTAGGATAAAACCTTGGCGTGGAGTGAACACCACTGCGCCGTACTTCCGTGCGGTGTCATGAACGGAGAGAAGGTTGGTATGGGGCGCATTGGTTGCAACGCACGTGACTTGCAGTGGGTCATGTTTGTTGCTCAGGCGGATCTGAATTGGACCAGCATGGGTGCATGGGGGTAAGTGGTTAGCGGCGGTGCGTGTGGAAACGTTTGATATTGGTGATAATGATTGAGGGGGGGTGTGGATGTGTGTGAGGTGGGCGGCGGAGTCTAATGCGAACATACCTTCGATATCATTCTGTTCGTCGTTACGTTGGATTGGTTGAAGGTCCAGTGCGTGCGGTGCAGGGTTGGCTAGGTAAGCCGCGTATGCCCAGTTTGGAGGCAGAGCGGGGGGGAACGGGTTCAGGTTCGGGTGGATGTAGGGGCCTTGGACGGGGTGTGGCATCGCTACGACTTGGTTGGCTTGCGGGGCACGTGACAGGGCTTCGTTCTTGAGAGGTTGTCCTGGCTGGTTGAATTTTGGATGGCATGTATCCCTGCACTGTTCATCAGTGTGGTTAGGCGGTACTCGCATGAAATGTTGGTGGAATGTACAGGGACAGAATGCTGGCTGAGGTGGTTGGCAACGTGGAGGCATTCGGGGCTGTTAGTATTGTTGAGGTGCAGCTCGGGGTTGTTGGGGAAATTGCACGGGTGTGTAAAGTGTAGATGACAGGGGGGGCGATACGGGCGTGCTATACGACCTGAGGAGGTGGAAATGATGCAGGAGATCTTTCACGGTTGGGGGGTTGATAGCAAGGTGTTGTCGTCCGACGTCAACAATGCTGGGGTTGTACCGGAGACTGTCTATGAGTAATTCCATGGTAGTGGTTTCGTCCGTGATGTTGGGAAACTTTGAGGCGATCATTCGGGCTCTTATAGAGTTGTGATTGGATACGTAGTCATCCATAGAAATGTCCGGAGTAAGTTGCACAGATTCTGCCTCCGATTTCAAGTACTTCTGATCTGCGGCAGTTTTTGTTTGCAGATGTTGTATTATTGCTTCGACTAGGTTGTTTGGGGTGGGGTCACTTCCTATGCTCAGGAGGTTTAGGATGTCTGGTGGAACGGTTGATAGGATGGGTGCCCTTAGTATGTGCTTTCTTTTGTTGTGTGTCTCTAACTGTGCAGGGTCAACGGGAGGGACTGGATTTTGGCGGATGTTATCAGCGGCATCAATAGTTGCTGCAGTTGATTCTAGCGCCATTTGACAGTAGAGAGGGTTGTTGCGGTCAAGTTTGGGGACATGATGTTTTGTTTCCATGGCTGAGTTATGAAATTTTGTTATGCGATCTGTAGGGATTTGTCTGTCACTATCGGTGATCAGAGCGTTTTTGTAGAGTTCAAGTATATGACCGTTGTTTGCTTTGAGAAGCTCACGGCGTTTGAGTCTGTTCGATCGAGCGGTTGAGGATTCCGTTTTAAAAGACTGTTGTGTGGCGCCGTGCTGATTTGGGGAATAGAGAAAAGTGCGTGGTGACGGTAAATAGTCGCAGGACGTGTTAAGTAAAGGAGGAAGATCGAGAGAAGAAAGGGTGTGATGACGAGAAGAGAAGAAATTGGAGTGGAGTCAGCGTATCGAGGGTTCCATAATCTGTGACGGACAACGGTGGTCGTTCTCTTTACTCTCGGGTGCGACGCCGGTCGGGACAATGTCTAGTGCAGTGTTGTATGTGTGTGTCGTATGTGTGCAGTCAAGCACTGAAACAGTAAATTTCTGGTTCTCTGCTATGATATATTTTATATAGTCTATATAAGGAGAATTGTCTTCCCAACTTTTACATTTCCCTCATCACGTTCACAACCAAGAAAACTACCTTTATTTTTCATCAACATTGTTTAACATCTCTACGCTCATCTTTGACATCTGGACACCGGTCGCCGAATCAACACAACAGCAAACAAGATCAAAACAGTTTAATACGCGTCAGTAAGACTTTTTGGGACCCTCGACCTCTAGAGCTCCCAACATTCACAGAACTACGGATTGCATATGCTAAACCTGTCGTAGAACTATAGATTACAACTCATGCAGAAGCCTACCTGTCCGATGATCCAATTCAGCACAAAGTACATACACGATACTATGTCTCAGGTAACACGGCAAGAAATCTCATGCATATTGTCCGCCTCATGCAGGAAGACACGGCCTCCACACTCACCTCTTTTCGTAACTTATTTATCCTGTCCACTTGTTTGAATGATTTGAAACAAGCAATCAAATTCAACGGAAATCTTACCGGTGTGCAGCACGAGCTGGATTGATTCAGTCATAGAACGGTCTGCCCTAGTGGAAGGATCAGTATAGTTACACCTGTCCGGAATCCATATCATGGGGGAAATTTCCTCGGTTTTGAAGTCTTATCGGATGATTTTGACACCTCCACGACTGGATCGATCAGTCGTATTCCTGCATGTAGAAAGCGTTATGTATATATCTTCGAATTCTACTACAATCCAAAAATCCTTCTTGATACCACAAAGAACTTTCATTTCTTTGGTGAAAACCTTCTCTTCGTCTATATTTTAGCCTGTAGCAAGGGTTTCAGCAGATCCGACGGACTTAACTGGGTGTTTAGAGTTATGACAGGACCAGCTGAGTGTGTGGAAAACTTGATGGATAGACAAGCTCCCAAACAGTACACTTACCAAGAGTCCAGGTTGTCCATTATTATTACTTTTACTGGCATCAGAGAACAAAACCAGTGAAATTTCATACTACTTGTCATCTGAAATCTTACGGCACCTAATCAATGGTCCACGTCTATTGAGGTTTTCCATCACCTTGTTTTTTGACAAAATGTCTCTCACTAGTGGCATAAGATTTTTTGCTGAAGCGAAAAAGAAGCATAAGCACAAAATGGCGAAGCAGAAATCCCTAACCACCCAATCTAACAGATGATTGAGTGAGAAGCAGATGCCTAAATCCTATTGAGAAGCTTTTCAAAATTTTTGCGTCTTGGTCTGCTGACCTTATACTTTTTGTAGCTTAGCAACTTTTCCTCACCATCTACAGTGATAGTACCGTCATCGTACTGCTGAACAAGAATTCCATGAAATTTCAGTTGTGCTGGTCTGTTGACAACAGTGCCGAGGTGGTGCTCTTCAGATATTTTCCTGCCCACTGCTGACATTTTCTGCCCTGACGATGCGTAAAGAATGTCATCGACCCGCTTGACAGTCTAGATACATGTTCGGCTGTTGCTGATTCGATAGAACAGCTGTTAAAAGTAGAATAATTGCTGAAACCCTAGTCCACGAAGTACGTTGTGGCTAAGATGCTGCCACTTCGCTGCTGCACATGCAAGTCCGTGTGCGGCGGACAGAAGTAACCAGTAATGGTATTACCTTGTGTTGCATTCTCTCGCTGGGATCAGGTAGACGTCTCTCTGAGCCTCAGTCTGCAAAAAGGCGCTCTTCTTATCGATTCTCGCTGGTGTCCAAGTGAGGATCACTGCAGGGAAAAGCAACATTCGAATATTCCAACCGGGGCGCGTTTGGCAGAGTCCGTATTAAGCAGTTCTCTGTCTCTGTCTTTGCCCTCATGCGAGGCCATGCGGGCTTTCAGTGTAAAGCGATCATCCTCATACCTTTTCACCTTGTAGATTACATGACGAGACACATTGTTTACATTCGAAGAAACGTTTGAGACAGGGATATCTTTGACAATCCTCTATAAAGACTTATCTTCTTTGGCGGACGCATTTTCGGTTGCGTGAGAAGGGGGTCCCTGAGTCTGGTGAATCATGAACTACGTTGCCCTGAAGGCCTCGTAGTGATTACGAGTGACTTCCTTCAGTACTGCGAAGTTCCTGTCCCGGGAAAAGTTGCACTTCTGCTCCGTTTAGTACCTCTTTCTGCGTGAGAAATCCCTGTAATACTGCTTTTGATCTCACCAATGCACCCTAATCTCGTCTCCAACACTTGAAAATTGCTGTCCGATGGAGCAGTTTTTTTTTCTGGAGACTGATGTACTGAAGTGTGGGTATGTACGGTTTCAGTGTCAGGGTATTCGTCTAGATTGTGCTCCGTCTCCATAATTTCATATACACGGGTTCTGCCCATGCCGTAGATGGCATCCTGCACAGCGGAAGCTATGTTGCTGACGGGGCTTAAGACCCGCACAGCAGATTGTAGGGAAAAGAGAAAAACGTCAGGTAAAGATCTTACTGATTCGTAGTCTCGACAGCAAATTGTAACGCAATGACGGGTGGGTCAGCGTACAGGTATCGACCGGTGGTAGCGTGGTAGAGCGGGTCCTAAGATTCGAATTCTTGACGACGGCACTCCCAGTGTACTTGGTGCAATGGGCTGGCGTTTACTGCGTAGTCTTACAGGTTGGAGCTACGGAAACGATGGCTTGAAGACCAATTGGTGGACCGAATATACCAAAGTGGGTTATTTGGTATCCTAACGGTGCCTATTTTACTCTAAGGGAGAAGCGTCGCTCGAGCCAAGTAAATAGTACTGGCGAGGCGCTGGGATCTCCCTGATACTGTAATGCTAATCTATAACAATAATTAAAATTAATTAATAATCTCCCTGAGTCGAGCTGAGGTCGGCCAGTCGACGTGGCGTCTGTAAGATTCCTCAGGGCCCGGTGGCTTACAGAGCTCCACCGTTATCGTCGCTCCTTAACACAAAGAGCACAATATAAGGCAAACCTCAGATGCAGATTCATTGCAATGCCCTTTAGGGTTGCTTTCAGCGTGGCTGCTGAAAGCATTTATTAATAGTGCTTGAAGAGGTACTAATGATAGTTCTAGCAAGAGCAATTACTAACGAGAGGCAACCGAAAAAACTGCTGATGCCTACCATCGCATTCAAGACAGAAAAGCAGAAACAAAGTCTCATGTCCAGTATCGAGAACAGATGGCATATTCATGCCTTTGTATAATATGCACATGACAAAGCAGCACGCACTCCGTTAGCGCTGAAAGAATTTGAATACGTTGGTCATCATAGTGCGCGATGTCGTGGAGTCGGTCGATACAACAGGGCCCTGTGAGTTGTGACGTGCAAGCGTACGGAAGTCACTTCGATATAGACAAAACAATAGAGCGGTTACGTTGAGTTTCCGTCTTCTCCAATTCATCCATGTATTCGTAAACCAGAATAGGGACATCCCCGCGTAGACTGTTCAAAGTTATCCAGTCCGTTTCCTCGTCAGAGAATCAGTGCCATTTTTGAAGTAACTCAATATTCCCTTATCGGCATTTGATATTTTAGAAAACGGTCAATAACCAACAGTTCATTTTCTTGAGAGGCAAGATAGTCCCTCAATTCTTCAGTGACTTCGAAACTTTTGTTTCGAAAGTATTTCAACCTGCAACCGTGTAACTCTTCCTTATGACCGTCACGTAAAGACTCGAAAAGGATTATGTACTCGTTTCGACATTCGAGTACGCAATATGGTCCAACCCACTTGAGTGATTGTTTTTTAGTCCGCTCACGCTGCAGTACACCCCGAATAATGGAGTAACCCTCGGTAAATATGATTCCGTCCAAGGCGAATTGCAGCTGTCTAATGCGCTATAGTTGACCCTTTTTAATGTCGTTGAGTTCAAGAACTCCCACTTTCTCACCAACTTTCCGGTGAATAGCAGTAAGCGGCGAGTCCTGGTTATGATCAGTAAACACCGTCAAAGACAACGGTTATCGGGTCGGTAAATATCGGATTGTTCAAAGCATATTGTACAACTGGAAAAATACTGGGGCAACAGCTTTTCGGGAGCTGGTACTCAGAAAGAAGAGCACGAGATACGCTTAGGAGCTCTGGGCAGACTACTTCAACACTTCCATTTGACCAAGTGCAACATGCCAACGTGGAATGATGAGATGGCTTGGTCCTTTTCTTCAGAACACGAACGACTTCGTTCTTGAAACGAGAGCCGCGTTTACAGACCCCCTGGTTAGACAGACCAAACGCTGCAAACCTGTTTATCAGAAAATTTTGCTGCGACTTCAGCTGTGATTTCGGTCGTGCTTGTGAGCCAAAACTAACCGCTGTGATCATTTTCGACTACCAGAACATACAAATATCCATCATCTCCACTTGACATGTAGCAAAAGTCGAAGTAAAACAATTCATTAGGTTGTAGACATGCAGTTTGTGAGATTAAAGCTACAAACTGGGAAAAATGATTGATTCGAATCCACATTAAATACGTTTTTCTACATGTGCATTACGAAAATGCCGAGAAGTTTGTAAATGCTCACCGCATGAAATCTAGGCTTAACTAGAATTCCGAAAACACGGAAACATTGTTCAGCAGGGCATTGCATTCCCTCATATGAACTATCCGGGTTTAGTAGAGAAACACAACCGTTTCTCAGCTGCCTCAACTCTGAGCACATTCGGAAGCAGCATATTCTAAGCTGTAATCGGGTGCGAGTCTTCTTTCTCTCTCACCATTTGTGGATTGCACTTGTACCCAGAAGTTCAAATATGTACTTTGAACTTTGTCTTATGCACGGGGCCCTCTCTTTCTGTATCTTTCGAAAGAACATATCATCTTTAACCGCTGCACCTTTTGAACAGTCGAGATTGAAATTCTGGCAACAAAAAACCTGTTTCGCTTGGTGATACTTGTTTTCCTTTCCTAGCACACCCCAACATCCTTTTTATCGGTACTCTCAACGCATATTCGAAGGCTAGCGTGAAGACAAAGAAGCGGAGGAGGCGAATCATGTCTCAGAGCCAAGATCTTTCGAAAGCTCAATACGTGATCCAAGTGAAGTTCCATGCCTATTCTTTCCGTTTCAATCTACGCACCTGATGACCTCCTACCCCGTACAGAGAGGCTATTAGTTGTTCAGAAAAGTCCAACATATAGACATCTTTTGTTTTAGTGGAAAGGATGGAATGTCGTGCGTATCAAATACGTAATTCAGTAGGGCGTACTCTTTTCCGTGCACCCGCCATCAGCATTACACAGAACGTGACATAGAAAAACGATCCATCACTACGAATTCACGCCATTTGGTTGAATCACTGGACTATGGAATGATACTTTCTAGAGATTCCCATTTCGGAACAAAACTCTGCGGCACGAATTCATTGGAATTCCATACCACAGGAAAAAAAGTTGCAACTAAAATTGGAGACGAGAGTAATCAATGACTGCACTATCAGCCTACAGGAACAAACGACCCAAAACAATTCACGACACCAAAGCCCCGTAGAATAGCAGAATTAACATCTCAGATAAATTCCAGACACTCTGAGAAGGCCATTGAACTTTAATCTGGCGCGAAGTAGTTCGAAATAGAGTAAATCAACAAGTTCGACACTTTCTTGAAGTCATCAATGATGAGATGGTATTAATTTTGACATGTGACTTTGTCTATTTCGAAACTTCTTGCATACTCCTTAAAAATGTCTATCTGTTTCATGACAGCAGGTGATAATTAATTCGCTTTCTTGATGAATCGTGTCTATGTTTAAATTAATGAAAATCCGTAGGAAATGTAATATTAAACTTCCCAAACGGAGCTGAAAGGACACCATGGTACAAAATAGTTGCTGCTACGCCCACGCTTTGTACTACTCGTCGGTAAACCTCAGACTTGCGCCTGCAAAACTGTCAACGTCTGTCAGAATGAAGTGAGCTTTGGGAGTTGATGACAACAGAGCTCTAAACAGTAGAAGTCATAATATCAGAACTCAAATGCTAGGTCTTCTCCTTCCGAACAGGAGTTCAAACTGCTCTTCAATCAAAGTTTTCCTACTTTGAGTTGGGGCGCTTTCGAGCACTTCATATATGTCTATCAAGCACTAGATTCCGTCTTCCGCCCACTCGGTTCAATGCAGGAAGCGCAATTCCATTTTGGACATATACGACTTCAGCTTGTTCAACAATTTCTGTCTCGTGTAAAAGATCGTCAGGACAGTGATCAATAACTTCGTTGGCGATGAAATGGCTATAAAATTGCGTATGGGATCTTGAGGCATGCTATGAAGAACTTTGGTGTTGTTGACATGTCGCGATTCGCGCTCGTCGCACCTGACGCAAAAGGATGGGCACCAAGAGAGGTTCCGTGCTGTGTCTGATGCCCCCAGACTCTTTGAAAAACTCTAGTATTCTTTACTATATAGTAGTCTCTGGTGCTCTAAGACCAGCTCGTAGGTTGCGTTTCTAGATTTTCTATGATGCGCGCGCTGCGTAGGTTTCGCTGTCGTCCAGCAGCTGTCTACTTCGAGGTCCTATGCAGTCCGAGCGCCCGCATCTCACTCCCGACTGCAGTTCACTTTTGGGCTGAAGTTGCGCTATTTCATCCCAGTTTCGCAGCACTCTGCTTTGGGGTGCACCTACGCATCCCAGATATGCTCGTGGGTGGTCAACAGTCCTCCTATGACCAAATTTTCGAAAGGAATATGGAAGATTGATCAGAACAAGTTGACTGGTCTCTTTTGTCGTGTTGTACCGTCCTTCCTGACTTGTTCCAGATATTCTTCTACCAAGTTTTGGTACATCGCGCTGTAGCCTTTCCAATGGGACCCAGTAAGTTTCGTTGTCTTCAAAGCCTTTCCATTTGACCAAGATGTCCAATATGCCGTCTTCCTTTCTGATATTCTGTAAATCATCGAACACTAGTAGCTCGTTTTCTTGACAATAGAGGTGATTTAGAAGTTCTTTGTTGATTTGAAAACTCTTGTTCCGGAAAAGCTTTAACCACCGGGCGTGCACTAGTTCCTTCTTTCCTGAAAGCAACTGTTCAACTTCGAATATGTATTCACCATTGCAGGTTGTCACTCGATATGGAACTGTCCAGTGTAGCGAGAGTTTCCTTTTAACTTTCTTCTGTAGCAATTCTTTCAACACAAAGTCGTTCTCAGAAAATTTCACGTTCCGTACTCCCGTTTTCCTCTTGGGTGATTCTACCGCTGCTTTTCGTTTCCCCTTAGAATCTATGGCGACTTTTCCGGTGCATGAGCTTTATTGCTTCTCTACGCCGGTTGAATTATCGCAATTGCCTAATCTGTGCCTCGGTGATGGACACAATTCCCGACTCTCTTTTGCCTTCAGTGAGTCCGGCGAACGGGCTGTCCTGCTTCAGCCCGGTAAATACTTCGAGTGGATATCGATTCTTCAATCGCTTCAACGGGGAGTTATTCAGTGCTGACTGCACCGGTGACACCACACTGGGCCATGAGGCGAATGGAAGCTGAAACTCTGACAGTAGTGCTTTTGCCGCTCTTGATAGCTCTCTGGACACTACATCAACTATGCCGTTGCTCCAAGATGCGTAGGACAGGGTGTAGTATGCTGACTGTGCAAATGATCCTTGAGACTACGTGTCACTGTGTTCTTAAAATGACTGGCTTGATAGGAGACCCATATCCTCGAAGTTCCGAAGGCGGCCAACCATTTTATAAGAAGTTCAGCGGTTACTTCAGCCGTTGCTTCGGTTGTAGGTACGAGCCATAGATAGCCAGAGAAGTCGTTTTTGATCACCAGGAACGTAGATGTGATGTTTTTCTCACTTTTCCAACATATAGACAAGTAGTAGTCGAAATGGATTACTTCGTTGGGTTTTGTAGAGTGAATTGCAAACCATACAGGCCTTCGCCCACGGTAAATTATGGTCGAATAGCGAGGCAGTGGATACAGGATGCCACGGAGTCGTTCACATATTTGTCCATACAGTCCCACCAGAAGTGTGTCTCGATGTCTGCCTTTCACACTTCCTTTGCTCTTTGTCCTGTGGATCCAGTGTGTGCTGCGCTTAAAACTATTAGCTTACAAATGTACCTAACTTCCGAACCCATATAAGCCCTCAACTGTTTCGCCAAATGCCTTGATTCTGCTTTAAACTGCCTGTGGCTTCTCTGGACTGCTACGTGTGTGTGGCGCCATGAGAACAGTCTCGCATGCCCTCAGAGTGGCTACTTTGACTTTGTCAGGACTTTTTAAGGCCCAACGTGTCATAATATCAGCCAAACATTCCGTTTCTCCGGTAAATGCTGTATGATATACCTGAAACGTTTG
Organism: Agarophyton chilense; assembly: GCA_030374765.1. Classification (NCBI taxonomy): domain Eukaryota; phylum Rhodophyta; class Florideophyceae; order Gracilariales; family Gracilariaceae; genus Agarophyton; species Agarophyton chilense. The sequence goes on from JARGXX010000121.1 coordinate 857,681, forward strand.
AGCTTCATTGCCCATCTCATTAGCTTGCTAGCCGTGTGGCGTTATGTGCCGGGGGTGCAATTGTGTCTTCTTTCGTGTCTCTGTAGGATACACCACTGTAGTTACCCTTCTCAGTAGGTACACCGAGGCGGATGATACGCATACCATTGATCGCCGGGCCGACGTTCTCGAGGTGGTCGTCTAAGTTGAATTGTATTTC